>NJDC01011239.1:3335-17236 GCA_002245475.1 Calephelis virginiensis | reverse complement strand
GGTTACGTGGTAATACTTATAGTGTTAATAATAATATAATAATAAATATCCCTGGACAAGTCACACCAAAGTAAGCAAATTATATGCTTGTGTTATGAGTGCTAGTCAACGATACTAATACATAAAAGTACTTAAATAGATACCAGAATAAATTTAAGAAACACCCAGACCCGGAAAGGCAGACATCTAAATGTTCATCATACAAATGCCTGTCCCGTCGGGAATCGATCCCGAGCCTCGCGATTGGTCGATGTAGTTATTGTCAACTGATTGATCACATCTACGTTCCTAGGTCTTATAACACAGTTAGGATATTTTAACACCAGATCAGGCAACACCGGGTCGTTTGTTAATCAGTGAGTCCAATTTTGTCTGCTTTAGGTGGTAACAATGATAAAATTCAAATTGTGCTATTCTGTATTTATCACTCTCTGGTCTAGCGGTTCCTTGTAAGAGTTAATTATATGATGTCCAATGTTCGATCCCCTGATCGGACATAAAAAAAAAAATGTGTATTTTCAAATTTTTAATAAGAACATCTTTGTTTGAGATTGGGTATGTGCCCATTTGGAAGAAGGTTTGCTACCTATCCACATTGTGGGTCTCAGTGACTTAAGAGTGGGTGCCCTGGTTGGCCGACCTCTTCGGGTATACGGGCGTAAGGTACTTGTAGTATATGTGTACATCATTTATCTACTTGTTGAGCTTAGACAGAGGCTTTATTTTTAATTTGTTCAAGTGGTCGCTTTTAAGAAGCAAAAAATACGGAAACGAACAAAGCGTCTTATAAAATAAATATTAGTCCAGTGTCTATAGATTTTGATTCTTAAATAAACTAAACGTGAGTCAGATCAAAATCTAATTTGAAATCATATAAAGGTCTGCAAAAACACAATTGGATACGTGGTAGTAAAAAATAATCATATTTAGAATAAAAACCTGACCGCCATTGTGTCTTTGTTTTTAGATTTCATCAAATATAACTGATATCAAAGAATACCACTGATCACTACATTTTGTGAACAGTATATTTTTGTTCTTTATTCATTAATACGCTAGTCAGTTTTTTTACTTTTAACAACAGTAAAAATAACAAAGAAATATAAAAAAAATTAAAAGCAATTAAGTTTGTTAAATTTATTTTAAACAAATTTAATTTCTTGAAATTCTTTGTCTTCTTTCTATCTTTTATGTTTTTGAAGAAATTAAAACACCATTGATGTTGTAAGTGCGTCGCTGTAATGTAGACAAAGTGTTAGGCAAATTGTGCAAATCCGCCGGGTATACTACTTTATGACCTACCCTTTCAAAAAGTCAGGAAAAAAACGGCGAAAGAAACTCCTCGGTGTCGAGAATTGTAAACAAACACGACATCTGTCAACAGTGAATCTTAGTATCGATAGAAGGCGTTTCTTTTAAGGAAATCCATACTTAAATCAAAAACAAATATTTAATTTGCAATTTTCCACCAAAAAATGTGTACGTATTATCGCGTAATAAAACAGGAAAAACAGTGGGATATGTATGAATTGGATTAACTGGAAGCCACATACCCCAAATATATCCAGCTCCATACAACATTCACCATTAGCACCAATAATACATAACAGAAGAGTTAGTAATCGAAATATCATCAGGAGCATTTGACTGCGCTCCGCGAAGGTCAAGCAGAAATTTTAGTATACTTATATGTACACCTACTTGAAATATAAAAAAGTACCATTATTATACAGTAATCGTTGTAATTCAAGACATAAAAACATAAGTTAAAGAAGTAAATCGTATTTTAGAAAAAAAGGGAAATACGAGGTATCGTTTTGGGCTTAATTAAAATGTACATAAACGCATTAAAAATTTGGCTCAATGTTACTTGTCATGTTCCCATCAAAAAACACGTAATAGTGATTGAAAAAGTAATCGAAATAAATACCTCTGTATGATAGAAAAATGAACTTAACTTCCACAACTAGAATCTGAATAGAAGTTCCCAACTAAAATTAAAGTTAGATCAGCTATCCACTTTATAAAGACCAGTGCATTAAATGCTAAGATATCTGTCATTGTCAATGTCGGTTAGTCAGGCATAATCATTTTTGTTCATGCTAGTAACATAAAAAAACTTAGACCAATCTGAACCTTACCGCCTTATCATAAGTGTATAATTTTAGTGTATTTTAAAATTCGTATCGCTTTGTATGGAGGCAAATTGTGAGAAACGAGGTGTCCGAATAATTACGGGTCTGTGGTTTAACAAATAATTCATTTTTTATTATAGCTACCGTGAAAAATGGATAACTGCTAGATTTGCGTTTTAAAACCAAAAATATATTAAAATCCTGTGAGTAATAGCTAAAGGCGAGAGCAATGGATCTCCTGATAGTAATAAATTTATACCGTAGAAGTCTTTTCAATGAGTTATGTTGGATTGTGGCAAGCATTGGTGTTACGGTGGCAGAAATAGGAAAAGTGGATACCAACAAGGTTTAATAGTCGAGGATCGGTACTAGTTAGTGCTCTTTTTGGTGATTAGTGGAGGCTGACATGGTTGAGAATGACCTATGATTTTAAAGTTAAATTGTCGCGTATTAATAACATTTTTAATTGAATCTATATTTTTATCGTCGGCACTTAGTGGAATTCCATTGTATACACACTTTTTTTTAAAACACTTGTTTTTATCCACTATACACTTTATTTAATACTTTTCGTAACGTTTAGTTATTACTTACGTTACCGTAAAATGGGGTTATTTGGGAAACAACTATTTGAAAAAAAATAAAAACAAGATTGCATCCTTATTTTTTTAATAAAACTGAACGCAACAATAGCGAGCTTTCGAAATTTTGTCACAGCGCTAGTGTTGATTTTAAATTAACCAATCAAAAAAGTTCTTCCGATGCTATGACATTAGTAAACGTTTTTTTTATAAAAAGAAGTATTTTAGTGTAAAATTGAGAGCTGCAAACTTTTAGAAGTGTAATTTTTTTCGTAATCTCGATTGATTTCATAAGTTATTAAATTTTTAATAATATTTTCACCTTTATTAATCAGAAACAACATTTTAAAGATCAATAGTAAAGTATCTTCACGCCCTTATCCCCGAAGAGGTAGGCAGAGGCACAACCAGGGTACCCACGACTAGCCGAAGATACTAAGTCCCACAATGTGATAGGTGGCAAGCCTATCGCCAACCGGGCACATATCCTATCCCGAGCAACACTTTTTTTTAGAAAATTAAATAAATATCAATAGTAGTTTTTGTGTTATTGTGAATTATTGAATATGGGGCTTATTGGAACGCAAAATAGTGTTATTTGGTTAGTACTGAGCTACTTAGTACTAAGTAGCTCCTTTTCCAAATAACCTTTCAATTATTTAGTTTACAAGAACATAATTATATTTAGTTTTTACTGTGATCACACTTCTACTGCATTTTCAAATACACCACAACACAGTTTATATGGTTATTTCAAATCTATATACCTGTTTTCTAGTACAAATCCAGTTGATTTTAATTAGCCCCACCCTCTGGGTAATTTGGAAAGTCTTATTTATTTTCAAAAAAAAACACCTGATTGCATAGCTTGTCATCATACAATCCTTTATATTTTTTATAAGTACGAGCAATATTATAACTGGTTGATAATTATATTGACTTAATACAAGAGTTGATAAAATTACAGCCATTTTATGTGACTTTATCTACTAAATAGCCCCACTTTACGGTAACTAAAACAGTCTTTTTATCTTTAGTTTCAAAGCCCGGATGATGCTGTAAAATGTGAAACCGGTTGGATATAGAGTAAGGATTGGCGATAGGCTTGCCACCTATACATTGTGGGACTTAGTGTCTTCGGCTAGTCGTGGGTGCCTTGGTTGTACCTCTGCCTACCTCTTCGGGGAAAGTATTAAATATAGTGGATCAGTACAAGTGTTTACTACAAAAAAGTGTGTATACATTTTTAATTATACGTAAGATTCACTACATATGCAACTACGCCGAAATATCGAATTCCCCTTGTTGGTCCGGGCTCTTTTGCAGAATAGACCATCTGCTTTCCTGCCAGGTAGCTCGTAGAAGGCGAACATAGACTTACCGTTACTAACACCGTGACATCTGACTAGGTGGTAGAGTTTCGCAGCGACTCACCCGGATTGGTATCACTGCCTTACCTATTCCTGCCGCCATAACGTCATGACGTGTTCCGGTCAAGAACCGGAAGTAAGGTAGCCGGAAAACTTATTTTTGCTCGATGCCTAACATCCCGGCCTCAAGATGGCAACGCATCATTGCCACCTTTGGTATCTCTAGGCGGCGTAAATTTCTTACCATCAGGAAATCCTTTTGCTTGTCTGCCTTCCAATATCATAAAAAAATAATAGAAGTAGGAAAGGCAATGGATACCAACCTAGTTGAATAGTCGAGGTTTGGTACTAGTTGGTGCTCTTTTTGGTGATTTGTGGAGGTTGATATTGTTGAGAATGACTTATGATTTTAAACATTTAAGTTTATTATTATCATTTTTAATTGTTTAAACGTTAGACTCACAACTTAAGCAACTAGGCCGAAATATTGACAAGTAAACTAAAAATGTATTCTGCGATACTTGTATTTGTAAAAATAATTAAATAATTAAAAATGTTGGTAATGACCTATTTCAACCTAAGCTCGCTTCTTATGGACGTTTTTTTTTTTGATGTGATAAAAAAAAGTATTTGTCGTTTTTGATGGTAACGGATAACCTTGGTTAAAGACATTATAAACGTTGTAGGTGCGTCACTGTCTTACAGCCGGGTTAGAGATAGTTGGTAGATCCCAACCAGAGGTTACAGCATCACACGCTACCGCCAATTGTTGGGAACGAGTATATTCGTAAGAGGAGAAAAATAATCTGAGTTGACCACGACCAACACGGGTCTAATCGTTAGAGCTGCCATTATTCGACTGCCCTGCGGAAAACCATTTACATATAGGGATAAAAAGTATTTCAAAAATCAACCCCCGAAGACTATTAAAGGAGATGAAAGTTTGTATAATAATATTAGCGTAGTAAAACTTCTACAATAAGTAAATAAGTGGAAAATAAATAAGCTATCTGCATAAACAAAATTAAGAGTTTTCCTTGATTTACCTGGAATTCCATTATCAGACCTTGACTTGGTGGCAATGGTGGTCCCATTGCCACCAAGTCAGGGTCTGATAATGGAAAGTAAGCTCTTCCAAAAAGAAAATAAAAATTAAATAGGGTCAGAAATGAGGGGTAAATCGAATTACATACATAAAAAATATATCGGAATGGAATATGTTATAACCTTCTCATTTTTTTTCCAGGTCGGTTGATATGGGTCACTTTTAGGCGTCCTATCTAACAAACAAAACCTCTTTTCTATAAAAATGTAATATAAAAATATTCCTCTCCACCTGAAAACCTACCACTCCACTCTGCCTATAGAACATAACTAACGGTAAAGGAAGAAATTAGAAATTTCGCTCCAGGACTTGATAACTTGGTATCTCAAATGGTTAGAGCATTCGTTGGCTTGAGACGAAAGGTTACAGGTTCAAACCCTATTTTACGAAAATTGCGCGGACTCAGGAGCATAAAATTTGGCAAACTTATAGTTTATGTGTCGGAGAAGTGCAGAACGCTTATATTTTTCAATAATAATGCTTATAAAGTACATTAAATCAATAAATAAAACATTACCCACACTACCATGCATTTGATACACATAAACGAATATATTGGTGATAACGATAAAATATCACAGATGGCGCTCTAAAAAGTAACAAAGTAGTTGGTCTTGAGAAATGAAAATGGCGTTCTTATCGACAAGATATTAAAATTTATTATGATCGAATTTCGACCAATGGGCGACCACTAGTAGCAATAAATCTACTTCCGTATTTGTCATAGGTATTGATATGGATGCAATATTAATTAAAATAAAAAAAGTCACAAAAGGCGAATGGGAACAATGGTAACAACAGGTGCCAGCCATCCAATGGACGAATCTTCAAAAGTAGATGAATCCGAAAATAATTAATCCATGATCCACACTGGATTATTAACGATGGGTACTGTTTTTAATCAAACCCTTAATTTAAAGCGTACAGATTAGGTGGATCCTTTTGTTTGCCCTGTAAATTATGTTCTAGACAAACAACTCGCAGGTTTTCGAGCAGGATTGTTGCTGAAACATGTATTTTATGTCAGCTGAGCCTGATTTTAGTGTTATACAAAAACATAAGCACGGTAAAAGTTATAAAGTGAAAATAACTTCTTGAATAAGTAAAAGTAATTCATATTTTTAAATGAAGAGACACTTGTACTGTTTTACGTGTATCACTTATAACTTGATCTAGCGGTCTAGTTATTGGACTTGACTTCATGAGGTCCCGTTTTCGATGCCCGGGTCGGACAACGAAAAAGAAAATGTGGTTTTTCCAATTTTCTAATAAAAAAAATGTTATTCGGGATGTGCCCGGTTGGCGATAGGCTTGCGACCTATCACATTGTGGGACTTAGTGTCTTTGGCTAGTAGTGGGTACCCTGGTTGTGCCTCTGCCTACGTCTTCGGGGATATGGGCGTGAAGATACTTTTTTTCTATAATTTGCACATCAAAAAGTGGCAGTTTAGTCCTTTCAAATGAAATAAGAATTTTTTTAGAAATCGGTTCAGAAATTACGGAGAAAGCGATCGACAATCATTATATACACATAGGAATTGAACATATAATCTCCTTTCTCGAAGTCGATCAAAAATACTTATGGAAGTTATACATATAATATGTAAGCCATGTTTAATTATAATGAAACAACAGGAGCGGATGCAACAATAATTGAAAGGACTTGCAGATGCAATAACTAGTACCGCACAAGCGAAGTCACGGACGTTGGCTAGTTGTAATATGTTTTCTGTATTTAAATTTATATGGATGAAGATTCACGCAAAAGTTAGTTAAGGGTTTCTACACATGTCCGATAATCGGTGACCGATTTTTATAGCAAAGAAAAATATAACGCACTGATTGAAATACCGCAATGCACATATCCCACGTCCGATTTTAGTAAAAGGGGTATGTTATTTATTTGACTCCTTTTTACGTTTGTTAAAATAATTAAATTTTTGAGCAATTAGACGACGTAGTTATAGAAATAGAAGTCAGTTTTTTGCAGTGTTGCTGCCTATTTTGGTAGTTTACGGTAGATAGGGTTAATTATAGTTTTAAAATTATAGTAATAAATAATGTAACTGATTATAAATATCAATAATTTGCTTAAAAGCTTAAAGTATATGTAATTAAATAATGTTTTTTATAAATATTAAAATATTTGCCTATATTATATTATATAATATTATATTATAAATATTGTGGTCTAGCGGTTCAGGTGTTGGACTTGACTGCATGAGGTCCCGGTTTCGAATCCCGGGTCGGGCAACAAAAGAAAATTTGGTTTTGCCTCGGGATTGGACATGTGCCTTTTTTGGTTGGCGATAGGCTTGCCACTTATCACATTGTGGGACTTAGTGTCTTCGGCTAGTCGTGGGTGCCCTGGTTGAGCCTCTGCCCACCTTTTCGGGGATATGGGCGTGAAGATATTTTTTTTCTTATATTTGCACATCAAAATATGGTAGAATATTTTGATATACTTAAATATTTATGTAACATCTTATTAACACACATATTCCGCAAATAAATTAATTTTATTTCATTTGAAATCATGTCATTTATTTAATTTCATTATTAATTAATGTCTACTACAATCTATTATTGTCCGATTATAGGTCCTACATAATGTCTGTTGTGAGCGGGAACCCTTACTTTATCACAACATAATTTGTAACAGGAATATTAACTTTTTTAATAAAAAATGTGTTCATTTCCGCTTTAACAGTTGGGATTATTAAAAGAATTTCTTCATAAACGGATAAAGATTTGTAAATAAATTACTTTTAGAAACAAAACAAGAACAAAATTAGATACTTTTGTTATTGGTTTAATTACATTTTTTGTTCATCAGCCTTATAATGCAATTTTTTTATTAGATCTTTGAAGTCTCTAGGCGGCGAGAATTTCTTATCTTCAGCAAATTCGTCTGCTTGTATGCCCTCCTATATTATAAAAAAATATCAAAATCAGACACGTTCCTGATGGTAAAAAATAACGTCACCTATAGATACCAACGACTGTAATAGTGCGTTACCAACTTGAAACGGAGATGTTTAGTATGTAACGCTTAGAGCAAATACTGAAGTTATAGTGGCAGGAATAGGTTCCTGTCGAAGCTGCGCATATTCTTTGGCGCGGAAAGGTAACTGACAGGTATAGACGGTCATGAGTCATGTAAGACTAAAGTTAGCAACATACTACCACCTTTGGAGTCACACCAATAAGTTTAAGCATCATCCAGACGGTTGTAATCACGCCTTCTACAAAGGTGACCTTGGTACAAACTTTGTTTGAAATAAATCAAAATTTAGATTAAATCTACAATACGCTACCTAATCAACGGAGCATCCCTTTTCTCATTTTACACTAACACTTTCTTTCTATGCTATGTTCTCTCAGATCTCGTTGTTGCGAAAGCGATAAGCAACCGACCAAATCCCTCGGTGATTTATGTCGATAGTCTCTTACACCAGCATGTTCATATTATGTGAAGAGAATGTAAAGGAGGTTAAGCGGGTCTGTATTAATTTATGACAATTGGCACTCGATACTCTGCAAGGGATTAGGCGTTAAGATATGAAGTTATGTTAAACAATGAATCATTTTTGTATCCCAAAATTCGTTTTCGTTAATTACCCAGAATATTTAATGGTAATGCTGATTTATATATAGATATAATCTCTGGTGTGTCGGTTAATAAGCTTTACTGTACCATAATCTATATATAATGGGTTCACATGTCTTGATCGTAATTATCGTTGGTAACAGTTTTCGACCATATTTTATGGTACACTGATCTCCGGATGGTACAAGTTATAAGATGCGCGACATTTACAGTGCTTAGACGTAATGTGATGTATCCAATTATATCACTGGCCTATACCCAGCACTATACGGTTTTATGTCAGCTAGCCTTTAAACTTCCTCAAAAACTGCAAAATGCAGAACTGTTTTTTTTTTATTTGATCGCTAGTTCCAGAGAAATTGATACAAACAAAAATAGTTTTATTATTGTTGTTATTGCTCTATGCTCGAGAGTTTTATATGTTAATAAAAAAATCCAGAAAAAGAACAAGAACTTTTTTCTTGTAATCACTTTATAGTTTTGTCTACTTGTCTTATCTGTTTTAGTTTTCACCAGTAAAAGAAGTAATTTACACCATGGAGCTGTTTTTTTACTGTGTAAGTGTAGCAGTAAAACTTAAAATCTTATTCGAATTTTACTAAAATCAGCCATGTGGACAGTATATCTGTAAATTAATTACTGACTTTGATTACGTGCTTCTCTGCCGACTCTGCGGCGCTGTTTGCGCTTACTAGTTCATAATGCTGACACTTTACTAATGAATCAATTCATTGTTTCAGGTAGTCCTCGTTTGACATATGAGAGCAGAACTCAAGTATTGTTGTGATAGTAAATAAATAAACGTAAATAAAAATAAAAGTAATAAAAAAATAAAAGTAATAAAAAAATAAAAGTAATAAAAAAATAAAAGTAATAAAAACATAAAAGTAATAAATAAACTTACTTAATAATAACCGGCAGCAAGCAAAAATTATGTTATGCACAGACACGGGCTTATCTTTGTATGTATATGCAAGAATCTTTGTGACCTCATCTGAAAATACATTAATCATTAATGTGATTAAGGTATTATTATCTCAATAGCCAAATCATTCTTAGATATATGGCATTAAAAAAAGCGCATGGTAAACTGTTCGCCAACCAGACACCTATCTAATTTTGGACAATGTTTTTATTAGATCACTAGCTGATCCGGCAAACGTTGTTTTGCCATATAACTAATTAAATGACGATTGATCAGATATCGACCCGGGATAAAAAATGACTATTAAAAAGTAGGGGTTGGTGATAAAAGGGCGAAAATTTAGGGTTGTACTGTTGTACATGTACTTTTATATGCTGTATCATAAAAAAATAAAAACAAAAAATGTTGTCTGAAAATTGCAAAAAAATTTAGGGGGATGAAAAATAGATGTTGGCCGATTCTCATAGATACCGGATAAGCACAAAAAATTTCATCAAAATCGGTCAAGCCGTTTCGGAGGAGTATGGCACGTGACACGAGAATTTTATATATTAGATTAGAAATACTTTGTTGCTCAACTCATGAATCAAACGCGGGACATCATGAAGTCAAGTCAAGTTCGGACTACTACACCACAGAGGATAATAGAATTATTGTGCAGTCATGTTTTATTTTTTATTAACACGCTATATCCTATGCCTTAATGGCCGTCACGATCTATGTAGGTGGAGCTTAATGCGTTTCAGAGGAGGGCGTGGAGGCAATGCCGGTTTTGATTAGATTCCTACCGCTTTTTTAATCTCCATTGTTGCTTCGGATTTTAGTTTTTATGGCGGCGGAATTCGTTATACGATACTGCCATTAATACTCTATTGATTGAATTCATATTTATGACTGAGTAAAGTCGGCATAGTCACCTGCTAGTCTTTTTTTCCGGGTTGCTTAGCGTACACCGGATTGGGCTATGTTGGGTCTTACTTGAAAAAATCTACTAAACAATCGGAATGCTGTAAATAGTCTGGTTGTAAAAATTGTAGCGTCTCTAAAACTGTTTTTTTTTGGTTTATGTCCTTAATACGAGTGGGAGTATGAGATGGTCTGATTGTTTTAATTAAAGAGATTTGTTCGGGTTTTTCATTTTTTATTCAGTTGTGTTTATATATTTGTACAAAATCTATAATATATCTGTAAAATATGTTCACGCCCATATTTCCGAAGAGGTTGTTGTATGTATCACCAAACAGACACATCCAATCCCGGACAACGTTGTTTTGACTGGAAAATATAAACAGCAAATTTTTGTATCTTAACCCGCGGTCGAACCTGGGACCTCATTAAATCAAATCCCTCATCGGATAGCTAGAACACACCTAGATGCTAGATCTTGATTTCTATTAACTAAAATACATGGCATTTTACTGAATAGCTGCACTTTACCAGACTGCCTCTTCAATCAGTCGCTTCAATTTGACAACATTAAACGAAGATCAACTCAAATTATGAGGTACAACAGTATTTCTAATTCACTTGTTTCCTTTTTTTAGTAGCTTGTGTGTTTTCAACCTCGCGGTTTTTACAACTTCACCGTACATTCCTAATTGGCTTAATAGTTTGATGTTACCTAGATATATGTTACTTCTTTTAGCATCTTAAACCGTATGTGCTACGAGGAGTACTCCAAGTAAGTGTTGAACCTGATGCTGTTAAGCAATTCAACCAGACCAAATTTCGTCTACAACATATTCATATACGGCATTGTTCTAGATAATTTTTGCCTAATGCTACGTTTTTATGGAAGCAGTTGCAGGGGGTGGTTTTTCCATAACAATGAACCTTTTAAACCTCAAATAGTGGCAAGTCATTGAGAGATATCTGGTGGTTCTTAAAGACGGGCTCGTTTGCAGAATAGACCATCTGCCTTCCTGCTAGGCGTAAAAGGCGAGCACAGGCTTACCGTCACTAATACCGTGACATCCTACTAGGTGGTAGAGTTTCGCAGCGACGTACCCGGATTGGTACCACCGCCTTACCTATTCCTGCCGCCATAACGTCATGACGTGTTCCGGTTTGGAGGGCAAGGTAGCGGGTAAACTTGCTTTTGCTCGAGGCCTAACATCCCGGCCTCAGGTTGGCAACGCACAATTACCGCCTTTGGTGTCTGTAGGCGGCGTGAATTTCTTTCCATCAGGAAATCCGTCTGCTTGTTTGCCTTCTAATATCAAAAAAAGACGGTTTTGATCACTTACCATCATGAAAACTGTTTGCTGTTAAAAGAGGGGATTGTAAAAATCGTTTGTAATTTGAAAACTGATGCTGTTGGCCAAATTATCAGTTCTTAACAAAGCACTTAAACTTCAGTGCCAGTGTCTTGTCAAACTAATGTTACAAATGTCTGTCTGTCTGAATGGCTTAAACCTAACCTTTATTACGTTTTCAAAGCTGACTGTACATTTAATACCTAGCGTTGCTTAATTTTGTAAGTCTTTTATTACGATATTTAAATTTCACTAACGTTTTCATCCAGAGTCATTCTTCGCAGAGTCATGTTAACTTTAACACAAATATAAAATTCAGTCATAAAATCAGCTGCTACTAGTATTTTTATTAATAAGCAAGAAAGTACTTTGCATGTATGGTCGATGTTTGTAGCCTATTTTGCCATTTTTTATAAAATTAGAAAGAAACAAGTAAATGGATTTCTCAATGGTAAGAAAGATAGACACTGGGTTTTATACCTTTGGCGTAAATAAACTTACTTTTTTTTATGATAATGGAAAGCAAACAAGCACACGGATTTCCTGATGGTAAGAAATTCACGCCACCTAGAGACACCGAAGGTGGTAATGGTGCGTTGCCAACCCGAGGCCGTGATGTTAGGCCTTGAGTAAAATTGAGTTTACCGGCTATCTTACTCTCCGAACCGGAACACGTCAACGGTAAGCACTGACGTTATGGCGGCAGGAATAGGTAAGGCGGTGGTACCAATCCGGGCGAGTCTCTGCGAAACTCGACCACCTAGTAGTATGTCAAGGTGCTACGGACGGTAAGCCTATGCTCGCCTTTTACGAGCTGCCTGACAGGATGGCAGATGGTCTATTCTGTGGAGGAGCTCGGAGCAACAAGGGGATGATCCATTCTACTCAACGGACCCGAACTAACACGAGGAATCACATGGCATCCTCCGCGTGGAAATTAACAAAAAAAGTTATTTAGTTTATTTAAAAAAATCTAAAGTAAAAGCAGCCTAAGTTAGTTTTTATTATATCAGCTACCTACCAGTAAAGTAAGGCGTTAGTGATAATAGCATAGTACTTATGGGTTTCGAAGCAGTAGTATTTAGCTGTAGGTCTTTCATCAGACACTCCAGTGTTATGATAACATTTGAATAATACTAGCTGCAGTACTAGCTGTGCGCGTTACTTCGCCCACATGGAATCTTACAAAAAAGTCTAACATAAAAGTTACTCTTAATTAATCCCTGTTCCATCAGCTACCGGCCAGTGAAAGTCCTGTCGACATTTATCCAGTCGTTACAGAGATTAGCCGTAACAAACAAACAGACGTTAGCATTCAAAGGTAAAGATCACGTAAAGATACTCACATACACAGACCCGTCACACTTTTAAATCCCATCTTTTTTCGGCAGCGGCTAAAAAGGTGAACGTGTCGAGGGTTCCTGGCAGTGTGAATGCTCATTTACAATATTAGACTATATTTACTTTTTTTAAAAGTGAGTATATTTACGCCCGTTTTCTGAAAAAGTAGGCTGAGGTACAATCGAGGCTTGCACGCCAAATGTACTAAGCCCCATAATAGCTTAGCAAAATAGCTTTCGCCAACTTATATTAAACCTGGCAACATTGTTTTTATTTAAAAAAAGTATATTTACGCCCATATCAACGAGCGGCACAACCAGGGTAACCACGACTAGCCGAAGACACTAAGTCCTACAATGTGATAGGTGGCAAGCCTATCGCCGACCGGGCGCATATCCAATCCCGGGCAACGTTATCTTTATTATTTATTTTAAGTTGCCCGACTTAATCGAACCGGGACCTCAACAAGCCAAGTCCGACGCTGGATCGCTAGACCACAGAGGCGATTATATTATATATAAATACATACATATCTTCACGCCAAGTCCCTTACGGGGTAGGCAGAGAGTATCGAGTGCC
>NJDC01011237.1:80084-100092 GCA_002245475.1 Calephelis virginiensis | reverse complement strand
CAAAATGGGAATAAACACATCAATAATTTAAAAAGATGCAGTGCCTCGACATCCAAGCAACAACAATCTATAGTAAGTGCATTTAAATCCATGCCAGCTACAAAAAACCAATTGGTAAAGACTTCTGAAATAAAATTAGCTGCTTTCGTTGCTGAACATAAAATATCTCATAATGTCATGGACCATTTAGCGGATTTATTACCTAAGTTGTGCCCAGATTCTCAGATAGCCAAAGATATTAGATTAAAAAGAACTAAAGTTCAAGTTGTAATAAATAACTTTATTAGTAAAATTGAAAAAGAAAACCAGATCAGTGATTTGAAGTCACAAAAGTTTTCAATTTTGATAGAGGAAAGCACAGATATTGCTGTTGTAAAGACAATAGCTGTAGTGGTGAGGTATTATGATCCAATGAATAAAAAAGTGATCTCTCTGTTTTGGGACTTGATTCAATTATTTGATGAAAAAATAACCGATCACATTGCAAACGCCAAAAAACTGTATAATACTGTCATTGATTCATTTAAAAAGTTTGACATTCCAATGGAAAATATGATAGGATTCGGCTCTGATGGATGCAACGCAATGATGGGAAGAAATAACTCAGTATCAAGTAGATTTCGTCAACATTTTCCAGGTATAATTGTGATCAAATGCATTTGCCATTCCCTTCTTCTTTGCGCTAGTGACGCATGTAAAGAACTTCCACTTAATTGTGAAAAACTGGCTCGAAATATTTACAACTTCTTTAAATCTAGTAGTAAAAGGCAGAGTGAGTTTAAAGAGTTCCAGCATTTTGCTGAGGTGGATGTGCATAAAATTCTTAGACCAGCACAAACTAGATGGATGTCTCTAAACACAGTAGTGCAAAGGATTCTTTAACAATGGGATGCGTTACGTTTTTCTTTCGATAGCAAATGGCTGGAAGATTCGGAGTGCCATTATATTCATTCATGCCTGAATGATCTTATAATTAAGGCTTATTATTATTTTTTGGCTTGGATGATGCCAAAATTTACGAAATTGAACAGCTATTTTCAAAGCGAATCTGTTTTGATTACAAAACTAGATGAGAAAATGACAGCTTTTTATAAAGAGCTTCTACTATTGGTTGGTGGTCTAAACCGTAACTATGTAAATTCTGCTCCTATTGAAACTTTAGATCCAACTGCAGAAATAAATCACAAAGACCTAAAAGATATATATCTGGGTTTAGGTGTCCAGAAAGAACTAGATTCTATTGAAGATGATGAAAGAAAGTTAACTCTGAGAAAGATGTGCAAAAATTTTATTGTTGGAGCTTGTGTTGGCATTCGTAAACGATACTCCGTCAATGACAAAATTTCAGAAATAGTTAAATTTGATCTAGACAGAGTGATTTCAAATGACAGGGAAGAATCAATTTCAACGTTATTTCCATTACTGCCTAGAATTTCCCCAACTTCAATCCAAGATCAACAAGAACTAAATGATGTGTGGCGGAAGTTGCCCCTTTACCACAAAGATTTGGATTTAAGTCAATTCCTGACGTGTTTTGGCACCAGGTAAGTTTCCAAGTAAGGTTGATTCATATAAGTTTCTATTGTTATAGCAACTGGACTCTAATCATATTTTTTTTCTCAGGTAGGACAAATGCGGGTTAGTGAAGAGGATGCCCATTCAGCCCATTTCAAACACTTGCTAAAATTTATGTTAGCCATTTTGTCTCTACCACACTCGAAGGCCGAATGCGAAAGAGTCTTCAGCAAAGTCAACGACATCAAAACGAAAAAACGGAATAAACTCCTTACGAAAACCATCAGGGGAAACCTTTTATCGCAGCAGGCCATACAGCGACACGGAAAAATTGTATTGATTTCAATCCCACTAAAGATATGATTGAGAAACATAATATCGATATGTATAAAAATATTGAAACAATTATACTATCTGATTCTGAATAAAATATGAGTTTTATTTCAATTCTAATCATGGACTTGCTACTAAATGGGCAAGGTAATTCTACCGTATTTCAAATATAAATTACAACATAATTTTGGAAAATCTACCGTATTTTTCGAAGAATTCTACCATCCGATAAATTTTTGAGTTGGCAATACTGCTCATAAGTAAAGCGATCCCTATAAGGGACTCCATTAAAATGGTTGAGTGATGAAGTTTATTTAAAACGTAGTGATTATATTCTCTTTGGTTTATTTTAAAATAGACTCATTACTTTCACGGCAGTCCATGGTATCCGTTATCACTCCGTCAACACCACATATTAAATGCATCGATTTTTATATTTTTTATGTACCTATTACAATTTTTTAAGTAGCTATTTTACGTTAGCTTTAAATTCAAGAAATTCTTATCGCCCCAATATAAAAATGAGGTTAATTTATTGACATTATTTATGTATATGTATTTTGCGTTTTAGTTGAATATGCACCTTGATTTTTATAAGTTTTTAATTATATTGAAGGCTATTTCGAAATTTATGGAAGTGTCGCCTTATTCTATAAATCCTTTTGCCTTATTTAAAATAAAAAAATACAATACGATATTTAGTTATGCATTAATTAAAGAACTAAATAATAAGTAAGATACTCATTAAGTTTTTAAGTTTCTTGTGAAACGTGAAATAAAGCATTTGCTTAGATATCAAGATATTAAAACATTTAGTTAGCATACATACATACCTATTCAGATATTTAAAAAAATCATTTCGCATTCGGTGACGTCAATAATCTTTTGTCGCACTCAGAGACAATTAACATTTAACCTAACATTAATTCACAATTTTGTATAGATATACTTAATACTCAATTTAATAACTGATTAAAAGATAATTGAAGTCTCTGAGTACGGTTGTAAGTGATAAATAATTGTTAAATGATGACTCTGAGCGCGGCCCTTGGGCCGATACTTCGTGAGGAACTACCTATTCATTAAGTTATAAAAATATTTATAAACAGTATAAACCTTAGAAATTTAAATATGTCAATTGGTTCTCAAGATACTGACTAACCAAAGGAAGTAGGGATTTTCACAAAATACATCGATAGGTTTTTAATAAATGTCAACTTATTTTAAATAGCAGTCCGTCGCAGCTTCGCATGGATGAACAAATTTCTAATTTTTCAAAGAAATAACGTAGGCTATGTTCATCAGCGGTAATGTCTGCTTTTAATGATAAAATATTTTTTCAAATCGGTACAGCAGTTGCGGAGCCTATTAAATACAAACAAACAATCAAATGTTTCCTCTTTATTATTAGTATAGCCGGGTCATGTCCCTAGTGTGATATAAACTCGCTTCTTATGGTGAAAAGAATTTTCAAATAGGTTTAGTAGTTTCCGAGCCTATTCAATAATCAAATCTTTTCTCTTTAACATTAGTGTATAGATTACAACTATTTTTTTGTGAGAGGTTAGCGAACAAGCACGCGCCTCTCCTGTTGGTAAAAGACAACCGGGGTCTATAAACACCATAAATGTTGCAGGTGCGTCGCCGTCCTGTGGTCGGGATGTTAGATCTATTGTTCAAGTATACCGTCTACCCTACTCTCCGGGCCAGAACATGACAGTTATTATGGCAGCAAGAATATGTAAGGCGGATCCTTACCAGGGCTATTAGCTGCACAGCACTCTGCCTGTAAGTGAACTTGTGCTTATTTTTACGAGCTGTCTGCCAGAGAGGAAGATGGTCTATTCTATCAGCGTCCCAAATCCAACGCGGAGGAAACTAAAAAACTATTTTTGAAACACAAAAGTTAGAAAAACGTTTTTAAACACTGACTAAAAATAATCGATTTCTGAAATATTTAGTTAGTTTTTAAGATAATTACGCTGAGGCCATTAAACAAGGAAGTTGTTTAGTGAAAGCTTAATTTATCACAAGTGTGGCCTCGGCAGAATCGCTTATCAATTAACTAGTAGGCAAATAGCTAGGGGCAAGGTTGTTGTTTTTACATAAATTATCCGTTGACATAATACCAACAAGAACGCTGGTTGAATCACCAACCAATTTTAAAACAAGCCAATGAGCGAGATCAGTTTTGAACCCGCCTGATTCAGTAGGCTTATTTTTGTTGTGTCTTCTTCTTTTATAAATATGGCTTTCAATCGTTTTTCACGACATATTTAGCCAATGTCAGGTACGGGACTACCACATTATTGTGTCTATGTACCTATGTACGTCAATATAAATATTCGTTACAATTTACAGTCTACGACGAACGCTCAGGTATTATAAGACTGGTGTCAAGAGTCTTCGAAATTTGAGTATTAGTATGAAAAAAGTAAGGAATAATAAAAAAAGCCAAGCAGGTGTACAGATATCGTATGATTTGTTATTTGACATACTCTGCTTAGTCTGCAAAATACTTGGCTTGAAGGTGTGTATGTTGTCAAGTATGACCGATTCGAATAATGTTTACTCTACGTTCAAACTCACTGTTTTTTCAGTCTACTTTCCTAGCAGTATTGGCTATTATTCAAGAAAAGAGCGTACTCATTCCTTAAAGGTTGGCAACGCATCTGTGATACTCCTGGTGTTGCGGATGTCCGTGGGCGGAGGTGATCACTTTCCATCAGGTAACCCACTTGCTCGTTTGCCTCCTCTTCTATGAAAAAATAAAATAGTCGTAATTAAATAGGTTAGAATAAACCCTACGCTTTTTGAGAAATTGAGAGTTTTTGACTGCTTTTTTATGTGTTAATCGATTTCTCCGTCATTTCTGAACCGATTTTAACATTCTATTTATATTTTTAGAGCGTATTTTCAAGGTGGTCTCGTTGCCATTAAGTCTCGATCTGATGATGGAATTTGAGGAAAAGCGAGGAAAAGACGGCACAATTGCTGAAATCAAAGTCTTTTAATCAAAATCAATTCGTTTTACTGCGTTTAAACTATATTAAGCACTTGCCGACTTATTAACAAACACTGAGTAAATACTCCAAGGTTCAACCTGGTATTTTTTTACCAGATTTATCTCTGCAGAATGCAAAGGTTTTGCACAGATTGTAATGAAATTTTTCTCTTTTCCATAAGGGATTACATTTAATCTATATCTATGTCACATTCCAGTTCTCTTTGTGGTTCAAGTTCTCGCGGTTTTTCCCCTTGCACATTCATACTTTCACTTTCACACTTGTACAGGATGGGGATGAGGTTTGCTAAATCTAATTTATTTTATTTCAAATGCATACTTAGCGTTTAAGTACATTTGCTTAATTTCTAATTTATATTTCTACTCTTATTTTACATCTTATGCTAATCAATCGATATAATCAAAATTATATAGTTGTTACATAATTTCTTAATCTTTATTTCATATTTTAAATTACTCTCTTAAATTTACTTTCTTGATTATGTCTACAGCAAAACTTATAAATCTATTTCTTATTTTACTATTATTCACTATGACAGGTATATTTTCCAATTTTAGTTCTAGTTTTATTTTGTTTTCTAGCTCATACCTCGCAACGGCATATATAGGGCAGTGAATCAGCAAGTGTTTTATGGACTCTGCTGTTCCCGATTCGCATGCGCAAGATCGGTCCTCTTTGCACTTGAATCTGAACAAGAACTCCGAAAACCAACCGTGCCCAGTCATCAGTTGTGTCACCAGTTATTATTATATTATAAGTTAGTTATTTCCATTTTTTGAACCTAGTATTGCAGCCTTTATTAAAATGTCATACAGACTAAAATAAGTATCTTCACGCCCATATCCCCGAAGTGGTAGGCAGAGGCACAACCAGGGTACCCACGACTAGCCGAAGATACTAAGTCCAACAATGTGATAGGTGGCAAGGCTATTGCCAACCGGACACATATCCTATCCCGAGCAAGATTTTTTTTTATTAGAAAATTGGGAAAAATTTTAATTTTTTTAATTTTAAATTCATACAGACTATAACATCAAATTTATTTTAATCCTGCCTAAGACAGCAGAAAAATTAATGGGCCAGTACAAAAAAATCTTTCGTAATAAAATATTACAAAAAAAAAACAATTAAAGCCATGGGTATCAGTTGCAACATTAATATATTTGTATAGTTTAAACTATTTCAAAAAAACTTCTGCCTTCCTGTCAGGCAGGTCGTAAAATGTGAGCATAGGCTTACCGTAACTAACACCGTGACATCCTACTAGGTGGTAGAGTTTCGCAGCGACTCACCTAGTTTGGTATCACCGCCCTACCTATTTCTGATGCCATAACGTCAATGCTTGCCGTTGAAGTATTCCGGTTCGGATGGTAAGGTAGCCGGTAAACTTAGTTTTGTTTTTGGCCTAACATTCCGGCTTCAGGTAGGCAACGCACCACTACCACCTTTGATGTCTCTAGGCGGCGTGAATTTCTTACTAACAGGAAATCCGTCTGCTGTTTGCCTTCCAACATCATAAAAAAAACTTAACAGATCGGCATGCCAAGTCGAGAATCGGCTCTCAGCCTAAAGCTAGAACTGATAAATACTAGAACAATGGGACAGTAATAGATGCGAAAGTAAGAATGAATGTCACACAATTGGAGCAAGGTACAATATTATTATTCTTTACTGATATTAAAGCCGGTTTCATGGCTTAAGGTTATGACACGTGCTAGTCGGTTTGTTTTACTTTATCATATTAACAGTTTATTTGTAATAAGGCAGCGAATTAGCTCACGGCTTTCCTGATCGTAAGAGGTAACTGTGCCCTGTACACACCATAGCAGTTGTAGATGTTTCAGTTACATCCCTAACGTATATACTTTTCTGCTTATTCAACACAAAACCAGCTGATCCTACATTTCAATCCACTTGCTCTAAGTCATGCATTATTCTCCAACGGCCAATGTTAATAATGTATCTCTAAAGATTGATTTCAAGCAATCTAGATAGCTGAGTATCCGCCGGCCTCTCCTATACCTCATTGCCATATTTATCCTGTCCACAGATATGTTATTGGCAAGCGATAAGATAAAAATGGATCAAAATATCAATGTTGGACAGCAAATTTTGGTTTGGGATTGATTATTAATATTAGCCGTTAGTCAGTCTACCTTCCAACTCTTCCTGTCGCCTAATACCTAGTATCCAAACAAACACATACATTTATTCTTAAACAAGCTTCTTTAAAGTATCTTCACGCCCATATTCTTGCAGACAAGCATAAATAATATAATGTTTGTAATAATAATAATAATTTATTATAATTTCAGAAAGCGGGCTATGTTTGGAAACGATGGTACTACAAGGACGATATGTTATACTACTGGCTGCCAGTTGCGTAGTTTGTTTCGCCGTTTCTTCTCTCGACTGGCTAGGTTTGGAAACGGTGGTACCTTACGGTAGACAGACATAATATAAATATATTGGCTTAAAAGTTAAAGCACATGTAATTAAAATAATATATAATAATAATTTTTATAAATGTTAAAATACTTGCACACCAAAATATGGTAGAATATGTTGATATACTTACTTAAATATTTTTGTAACATCTCATTTAGACACACATTCCGCAAATAAATAATTTTCTTTCTTTCTTTCTTTCCTATAAACTACTACTATACTGTATTCCTGTAAAGTTTTATCTTAATCCGTTTAATAGTTTGTACGTGAAAAAGTAATAAAAATCCATAAATTCTCATAAATTGTCGCATTTTTAATATTAGTAGGTCGGTAGGTAGTTCCTCCCTAAGGGTCTAAACCTTGTCGTGGCGGGGGCGCCAAGTAATCGGGGTCAAGGTGGGGCCCCGGCGAAACCAATTGGACCAGGGAGGCTGCTTCTCAGTACCCCTCTCAGTTCAAAAGGGGACACAGACACAGGCTGGTGGGTAGTTTGCCCACGTGGGGTTGCAGCTTTTAGACCCGTGGAAGAGGAGTTGTGGGCTTTCTATCTTGCCCACCCGGTCGAGATAAGGTTGCGCCAAAATCAATGTCTACTTACAAGTAAAAAATTAATTAAAAAATCATTTTCCAGTGGTTCAATTTGTGATTCTAAACCATTCTCGAAAGGACTTGAACATACACGTCTCACATCTAATTGAGTATGATCCTATTTGCAGTTGCCTGTAGTTGAATTTTTATATGTTAAACTCTCCTTAAATATTAATAAATTGTGGAATTGTGTATCTAAAAAAATCATCAGACTAAAACATTTGTGTGGTGAAAATATGCAGTGTTCTATTTTGAATGTAGAAACACAGTGGTTCATTTTTATTGCTTGATTTTGTTTTTTCATATTTATTTAATTATAACACTTTAAAATATTTCATCATCTCATTAAGATGAACTATCACTTACATTTGGAATAGGTTTTAAGCTATTAAGGACAGATTCTATACTTCTTATCGTCGGTGCTTGGTGGAATTCCATTCTTGATGCAATTTACTTAGAAACACTTGTACTTTCCACAATATATTTTATTATTATTTTTTATTTTTATGGTTTTAGCCAACCGGTTTCGCTATACAAGCATCATCAGGGCCATACAACAACTGAAGTTTCGTTGAAAATAATACCGTCTAATTGTTATCCTCAAAATCCTCAAAAAAAAGTACAAGTGTTTCTAAGTAAATTGTATTAAGGACAGCACACACAATTGGACTGACCACAGTGTTTTTGGTCTGGGCTCATGACATTGCAAAAACTACTTAAGCACAAATTTATCACTTAGAGGCCCGGCATTCTGTGTTTTGCTCTATACAAACTGGAACCTCGAAGTAGTGCACGCACGTGGCTACTTCCTGTATAAATACCACACCACTAACATTGCATCAGGTTATTATATTCTAAGAAAAGCTAAATTATAAACTGCTTCAGAGTATCTTGACGCCCCTATTTCATGAAGATTTATGCAGAGGCACAACCAGGACCACGACTAACCGAATACACTATGTCCCACAATGTACGATTATGTACGTGATGTACGGCATTGGATATGTACCTATGGCCAACCGGGCACATATCCAATCCCGGCCAACGTCATTTTTATTAGAAAAGTTTTTAATTCGTTTTTTTTGTCCAACCCAGGTGTAACCCGGGACCTTATCAAGTCAAATCCAACGCCTGACAGCTAGATTACAGAGGCGATTTCTCAAGTGTTTTAGTGTTCGTCTCGTTGGTCGAGTGGCTAGCGTACACGCCTAACTACACTGACCAACCGCGAGGCTCGGGTTCGATTCCCGACGGCGGCAGGCATTTGTGTGATGAACATTTAGATGTCTGCATTTCCGAGTCTGGGTGTTTATTAAATTTATTCTGGTTCTATTTAAGTATTTCTATGTATTAGAATCGTTGACTAGCACCCATAACACAAGCATTTAATTTGCTAATTTGGGGTTAGATTCAATTTGTGTGATTTGTCCAGGGATATTTTTTTTTCTTAAATATTAAAAGTGGAGTCCTAACACGCCGCTGCCCTGTGGCCACCACTTCTGGGGAAGGCACATTTTTTAACTAAAATAAAATATGGAATTCGATAGTAACATTCATTTCAGAAAACTTGCTACTAAATATTATTTTTAAAATATAATAATCCGTCATGGACAATTTCAAAATTCGTACGTATTTTAACAAATGAAATATTAAGAGCCACATGATTCTTTTTAAAACAAGAGAGGTAAAGATTAAGAGTTAAATTAAATTAAAATTCGAACGAATTTTAATTTAATTTAATCTAAATAAAAATTTTATGTAAATTTTTCACTTATGTTCACGAATGAAAAATTAATAGCTTATGCATTGGCTTATCTCAAAAACGACTTTTAGGATGGGGATAAAACTAATGTGATAGTCCCATGGTGGGACCATTTCGGAATCATATGCTATCTTTCTAAAGGGTGATACTTAATGAAATAAGTAGTTTGAGTCGGTTTTTGCAATTTTACTGACTTGTTACTTTTACTGAATTAATGAACATATACTAAAATACTCCAAGGTCCAGGTAGAAATGTTTGGTCAATACTAGTGGAAATTCTATTACGTCAACAAAAAACTTTTTTATGATACCTATTGGAAGGCAAACAAGCAGACGGATTTCCTGATGGTAAGAAATTCACACTGCCTAGAAACACCAAAGGTGATAATGGTGCGTTGCCAACCTTAGGTCGGGTTAGGTCTCGAGCAAAAGTACGTTTACCGGCTACCTTACCCTCCAAACCGGAACACGTCATAACGTTATGGCGGCAGGAATAGGTAAGGCGGTGGTACCAATCCGGGCGAGTCGCTGCGAACTAGTAGTACTCTACCACCTAGTAGTATGCCACGGTCTTAGTGACGGTAAGCCTATGCTCGCCTTTTACGAGCTGCCTGGCATGCACTATGGTATACAAAGGTGGACTTAATGCTACATGGCATTCTCTACCAGTCAACCTAACTTTATTAGAAAGAATAATTAAATTGGTGTGAGTGTTGTGAAAGAATTATTATCGCCTCTGTGGTCTAGCGGTCCGGGTGTTGGACTTGACTGCATGAGGTCCCGGGTTCGAATCCCGGGTAGCCAACACAAAGAAAATTTAATTTTTCCAATTTCCTAATTTAAAAAATGGTGGTCGGGATTGGAATTGTGCCCGGTTGGCGATAGGCTTGCCACCTATCACATTGTGGGACTTAGTATCTTCGGCTAGTCGTGGGTGCCCTGGTTGTGCCTCCGCCTACCTCTTCGGGGATATGGGCGTGAAGATACTTTTTTTTAATAATTAAATTGGGTGCATCGAAAAAAAAACATTTACTAAAAATTTGCAAACACGTTTAAACCTGTTTAAACATAATATTTAGTATATATCTATATACATATTCTATATAGAAAAAAATCTATATAAAATAACATACCCTGACTGACTAAACCATCATCGCTGAGCGAAAGCTGTTCAAGTTACAACCATGAAATTTGGTGAGTAGGGTCATTTTATTGAGTAGACACCCACTAAGGACAGAATTTTGGAAATTCTACCCCTAAGAGTGTGAAATAGGGATTGAAAGTTAGAATGGAATACCGTCATTTTTTAAATTAGAAATATGAAAATGTATCTTTGGGCTACTTATTAAAAATGGGTAGATACGTATTTTAACGATATTGGAAATTCTACCCCTAAGGGTGTGAAATAGGGATTGAAAGTTAGTATGGAATACCGTCTTTTTTTAAGTTAGAAAAATGAAACTTTACTTTTAGACTACTTATTAAAAATGAGTAGATACATATTTTAACGTTTCTGGAATTCTACCTCTAAGGCGGTGAAAAAGGGGTTGATAGTTTGTATGGGACCGTCATTTTGCAAGTTAGAAAATGTATGAAACTATTTTTGGGCTACTTATTAAAAATGGGTAGATATGTACTTCAACGTTACTGGAAATTCTACCTCTAAGGCTAAGAAAAAGGGGTTAAAAGTTTGTATGGTAAATCGTCATTTTTTGAAGTTAGAAACATGAAACTTTATTTTTGGGCTACTTATTAA
This sequence comes from Calephelis virginiensis, assembly GCA_002245475.1. Taxonomy (NCBI): domain Eukaryota; kingdom Metazoa; phylum Arthropoda; class Insecta; order Lepidoptera; family Riodinidae; genus Calephelis; species Calephelis virginiensis. Next base: position 88,664 of record NJDC01011237.1, on the reverse strand, counting down.
AAATGATTAGATACGTATGTGAGCGTTTCTAGTGGGGTGAAATAGGGATTGAAAGTTTGTATAAAAGTTCTTAATAATGGGTTATAATCAGTGAATACTGCCACGCAAGCAAAGCCACGGGTAACAGCTAGTTTATTAACAATACGGTAGAAGTTTCACCATTTCTGAGCTAAATGATTACTCTTTAAATTACTACTGAAAACTATCGTAAAATGTGGTTCTATTGCATAAAAAAAACAAACTATCACTGGCGAAAAGTGTAAACTTTTACCGCCTTACTGCTAATACCTATTTACGCAACCGTTGATCTGGTGTGTAACTTCATTTTTTTAATAGCAAAAGTGAAGTTACATACTAGATCAACGGGTGCGTAAGTTTGATTGGTAGGGGGTTAGAAATTAGAATAAACTCCATCTGGACGGATATTACGGTCTTAGGGGGTAAGGTGGCAAAGTAGGTAAGGGACAATTCGTCATATTTGGTAAGTTATCTTATCTAATTGCGCCACATCAAAGTGCTCGTCATCGTCGTGTTTCAGATTGGAGATAAGACAACGGGTATATTTACTTTCACATGAGCCTTAACCAAACCTTAAGTTGGCAACGCGTCAGCAAGTTTTTTTATCTATGGGTTACGTTTATTTCTTACTAACTTTCACTTACGGCTTGGGCTGCGTAACCGTTTCATTTTTTTTTAATTGTAGGCCACATATTATTCTGATCTATAAACTATATTTTTGTAAAGTTTCATCGTAATACGTTCAGTTGTTTATGCGTGAAAGTGTAACAAACATTCATCCATTCACAAAGCTAAGGTTACATCAAATAACTAAGGTCTGTTTTTTCTTAAGAGTCCAAATTGGTAAACAACAATGGCGGAACAGTGACATTAGGAAGCCGTAGACAATGAATAGGGTTGTTAATTATCAAAAGACCGAAGGAACAAGAATGACATATTACCGTGAATGAATGATATTTATTGGTCAATACTAGTATAGTAATTTAGTAAATAGTAGTGCTACATTCATAGTAGTAATATTATATAAGGGAAAGTGTGTTTGTTTATCTTTCTTTCTTGCCAAAACATAATGGATAGTGTATATTTGGTAAGAAAATAATGAAAGTGGCGAATGACATATGTTTTTTTCGAGAAAACTGGCAATGAAAAACACGTTTAAAATCGCCTCTGTGGTCTGGTGGTTTGGCGTCGGACTTAGCTTCTTAAGGTCCCGGGTTCGATCCCCGGGTCGGGTGACACGGAAAAAGTAGAAAGTGTGTGTTTTGAGTTTTCTAATGGAAATGGCGGTACCCGGGATTGGATGTGTGCCCGATTGGCACTGGTTGTTGTAGTTGTTATTTTCCTAGATAAGTAAATGACACATATTACAAAAATATTACGAAAAGTTTTTTCATGCTTAATACTATAATAGCATCACATCTTGTATAGAAACTTAAAAAAACTGACCGAAGGACCAAGAAAGGTGGCACTACTTTAATTATAGACTATTTATTATAGATTTGGTCTAAAGATGTGTTTCTCTTAGTTACCAATAGAGGCGCTGTTCAAAGTTTTCATACACATACTTTACAAATACGGTAGGGAGTATTATAGTAAATTTGACAAGCCGCAAACTCATTGTAAGGGCTCAGTCATAGGTTGGACATCATAGAAAATCGAAGGCTACTTTTAAAGCTTCGACGGGAAAAGAGGGGTGTTATAAATTTGACGTGTCTGTGTCTATCTGTCTGTCTGTGGCATGTTGCAAAGGCATGCCTTTTAAAATGGATGGCCTGATTTCGATTTTGATTTTTTGTTCGAAAGCTGACGAGATCGAGACGGTTCTTAGCTACATTAAATGTAGGTTTAGTTGGGGGTTAACTAAAAAAATAAATGTTTCTGACACACGTCAAACTTTTACTTGTAAGGGCTATTCCCAGCGCTAGATTTTTTTGAAGCGAAAACTTCTTTAGCGGAGTTGCGCACTTTTTTGGAATAGGTAAAAACTTCTAAACTCGCGTAAGGACACGTGACTCGATAATTCGTGAGACGGCGCAGGGCGCTTGCGCGAATGTTCCTGTTGTCATGTTTGTGTACGATAGCGCAATAAATGAATATTGTATTCTACCACATAATTGTTAAATAACCATTCCAAAATATCAAAAATGCACAACGTTAATATTGCAGTCCCGGAATGCAACCCGTTGTTTTTTTATTGAATGATAGCTATTGGAAGGCAAAGAAGCAGATGGATTTCCTGATGGTAAGAAATTCACGCCGCCTAGAGACACCAATGGTGGAAATGGTGCGTTGCCGACCTAAGGCCTGGATATTAGGCTTCGAGCAAAAGTAAGTTTACCGGCTACCTTACCCTTCGAATCGGAACATGTCAACGGCAAGCGCTGATGTTATGGCGGCAGGAGTAGGTAAAGCATTGGTACAAATCCGGGCGAGTTGCTGCGAAACTCTACCACCTAGTGGGATGCTACGGTGTTAGTGACGGTAAGCATATGCTCGCCTTTTACGAGCTGCCTGGCAGGAATGCAGATTGAGCCCAGACCAACACAGGCAAAACAATATTCAAGACATAGCAAATAAGTCGAAACACGATGGGGTGATGAAAGAAATTTTAAGGACTCCTATGGCCACGTTCTTCCATGATATCAGCTCTATGTCATATTTTGCATTGTCACCCGAAGAACACATGCATGCAAAGTTTCTGCTCAGACGGTTAAACCGGGAAGTGGATCTAACTCAGTTTGCGAAATTCCACCTTGACAAACATACATACAAGTTTGATAAAAGCTAGCAATAATAATATTCCCTCCCATATATAGAGCTAAACAGAGGCACAAGGCACGCATGACTAGCCAAATTAAGTCAAACAAAGTGATAGGTGGCAAACCTTTTGACCGCCTCGTTGGTCGAGTGGCTAGCGTATACGCCTAACTACATCGACGAACTGCTAGGCTCGGGTTCGATTCCCGACGGGGGCAGGCATTTGTGTGATGAACATTTATATGTCTGCACTTCCGGGTCTGGGTGTTTATTAAATTTATTCTGGTATCTTTTTAACCTCTAGAGACCCTGTATCCTCAGACGAGTACATAGACTTTTGAAAAACCCTTTCTCTTTGTTTTCGGCGAATTTGAGTTTTGGCGCGCAATTTTGGGTGAGGATGTCCCGATGTACTCGCATAAATACATAGACGAAAACTCACCGGAAAAGTTTTTTTAGTCTCCGTTCCACCCCTTATACTCACGTGCAAAATAAAATTATATTTTTTTTTGAAAAAAAAAAGCTCCTGACTCTAGAGGTTAAGTATTTCTATGTATTAGTATCGTTGACTAACACCCATAACACAAGCATATAATTTGCTTACTTTGGGGTTAGATTCAATTTATGTGAGTTGTCCAGGGATATATTTATTATTTATTATTATTATATTAAATCCCGGTCAACGTTATATATTTATTATAAAATGAAAATGAGTAGCTAAATGTGTTGGTAACCCCATAACTTCCGAGCTACTGAACCGATTTGGATATTCCTTCTTTGTTGTGTTAGGTATTTTCAAAAGAAGGTATTTATGAAGAGAAAAACCAGAAAAATGGCAGGGGAAAATGGGAAAAACAATACTTTATTTTTCCCATACAAACTGAAGGGGTGGAACGAAGTTCGCCGGGACAGCTAGTATTTACTAAAAATTGAATATACACATTTTTATATATGTATTAATACGATTAACAACAATAATTGCCACAAGAGGACAATTAGCAAAACAATGATTAATTATATTAATCAAAAAACAAGTTTCAACAAAAACTGTGATGTTAAAATAAAAAAAAACACTTAAAACTTCGAAGTAAACAAAAACAAATATTTATGTATTGTATGTATATGTATTTCAAACACTTCCTGCCTCGATTTTCCAGTTTCGATTTAGTTTCCTGATACGAAACGAAAAGAAGTGACGGGTGGGAAGTCCCAACGCTACCTTCTCTTTATTTACAAGTTACGTGTTCCAAAGAATTGTTTATGGAAGCGTAACTGGAATTTACTCTATGGTAAATAAAATAAAAACTTCCACTCAAGATAAATTTATAACAAGTGGAATATTTAGTCGAATATTAAAGTATTATTTTTTATGACATTGGAAGGAAAACTATCAGACTGTTCCTGATGGTAAGAAATTCGCGCCGCCTAGAGACACCAAAGGTGGTAATGGTGCGTTGCCAACCTGAGGCCGGGATGTTAGGCCTCGAGGAAAAGTAAGTTTACCGGCTACCTTACCCTCAAAACCGGAACACGTCATGACGTTATGGCGGCAGGAATAGGTAAGGCGGTGGTACCTACCAATCCCGATGAGTCGCTGCGAAACTCTACCACCTAGTCAGATGGCACGGTGTTAGTGACGGTAAGCCTGTGCTCGCCTTTGACGAGCTGCCTGGCAGGAAGGCAGATGGTCTATTCTGCAAAGGAGCCCGGACCTATAAGGGGAAGTAGGAAGTTTAATATTTAGTCAAATATTAAAGTATTATTTTTTTATGACATTGGAAGGAAAACTATCAGACGGTTCCTGATAATAAGAAATTCGCGCTGCCTAGAGACACCAAAGGTGTTAATGGTGCTTTTCCAACCTGAGGCCGCAATGTCAGGCCTCGAGCAAAAGTAAGTTTACCGGCTACCTTACCCTTTGAAGCGGATCACGTCATCGGTAAGCACTGACGTTATTATAATCGAATAGTTTAGTTAAAGTAATCGCCTTTGTGGTCTAGCGCTCCAGGTGTTAAACTTAACTTCATGAGTTCCGGAGTTCGACCCCGGGTCAATCAACTGAGAATATAAAACAAATTTTTTGTTTTATTTTTCATTTTTTTAATGAATACGACGTTGCCCAGGATTGCGTGTATGCCCGGTTGGGGGTAAACATGCCACCTACCACATTGTGGCACTTACGACCGCACTCAGAGACATCATATATATATATTAATACGTGATGTCAAAACTTTGGACCCCTTTTTACGAAAATTGCGCGGATGCAGGAGCATAAAATTTGGCACACTTATAGCTTATGTGTAGGAGAAGTGCAGAACGCTAGTATTTTTCATTAATAATGCTTATAAAGTACATTAAATCAATTGTTCTGGTTCGGAGGTTAAGGTAGCCGGTTAACTTAATTTTGCTCGAGGCCTAACATCCCGACCTCAGGTTGGCAATGCATAGTTACCAACTTTGGTGTCTCGAAGCGGCGTGAATTTCTTACCTACAGGAAATCCATCTGCTTGTTTGCCTTCCAATATCATAAAAAAATAAACATGTACATATTAATCGCCTTTGTGATTTATTGGACCGTTAAATTCTAAATATCTTTGGACAAGTTACACAAATTGAATCTAACCCCAAAGTAAGCAAATTACATGCTTGTGTTGTGGGTGTTAGTCAACGATACTAATATATAGAAATACTTTAAAAGATACCAGAATAAATTTAATAAACACCCATAAATGTTTATCACACAAATGCCTGCCCCCGTTGGGAATCGAACCCGAGCCTCGCGGTTAGTCGGTGTAGTTAGGCGTGTATGCTAGCCACTCGACCAACGAGGCGGTCCGTTTGGAACCGTTGTTGGAATTGACTACATATTTAGGACCAGTTTCAATTCCAGAGTCGGGCAAGTCAAACTTTTTAAATGTTCTAATAATAATAAGATAATTTGACCGCCTTGTTGGTCAAGGGGTTAGGGTACATGCCTAACTCTGCCAAACAAACCGCGCAAGATCCGGCTGTCAGACTTTAGAATGCTCTTTCTGTCGATAGTAGGATTCATCCATTTAAAATATATTTTAACACTTTAACTGCCCTTGCATTACATGTAGTGCACTGGGTGACTGGCTTGAGACGTCCGTACATAACATGAAATGCACTTTGTAGTATATCACGTTGATCTTAATATCACAACATAATTGACGTGTATGGATTAAGGCTAAGTTGTGTCACAAAATCTTCATTTTGAGTAAATCAATGTTACAGTTTTACGCGATATACCTACTTACTACACAGTGCATTTCATGTCATACACGGACGTGTCAAGCCAGATGTGCATTACATATAATGCACGGACAGTTAAAGTGTTAAAACAAACCTGAAAATCTTCCTCAAAATAATTTTGATTTATGTTTTTGTCACTATTTTTAAATAGTTTAAATTCTGCTCCTTACATTAAGTATGTAGTACATGATTTTAGTATAATTAAATCACTTTGTAGAATATTAAGTAGGTTATGTATGTATTTTTGTATCTTAATATAATTACGTTTAAATGTAGATATTACATGTTATTTTAAGTATTCTTATTTATGACTTATATTTTTTAGGTTATTTCTTTTTGTAATTGTCATGTAAAAATATTTTATCTTCTGTGTTAAATTTACAAAAACCAAGCGATTGTAATCAACATTTTAATGATTGAAATTGATTGATATCTAATTTTTAAACTTTAAAGTAAGTTTTGAAAAATAAATAAAAAGTTTTGTACACGTATGTACGAAACAATATGTAAATAAAAGTCTATGAAAATATGCAATTATTTCTTTAAATGAATAAAGGTTTTTTTGACTATAGACTTGAGACTTTATTGAACTTAGAGCTTTATACGTCGACGTCGCCTTTTAACCCTTAAGTAATGAGATGTCTAATGTATAAAAAATGAATTCTAGACTCAGCAGAAGCAGACAGGCGGGACTCTTGATATCCTTCAAGGTTCGCAAGAACTGTATCAAAGTTAGTAGCCGCCGTGCATTTTAGCTCGGCGCACGCGCAACCTATTGAACAATAGTTTAGAGGTTGTTTTCATTTATGTACCGATTGAATTGAATTCGAATTCGAAGTTAATTTTGAGTCGTTACATTTGAATTTCGCGCACATATTTTGGCGATTTTTAGCTGTATTGCTATTTGAAAATTTCCTGATCGCAGTCTTTGGGTGAGTATTTTTTAATACTATGCACTTACATAGAATTTGTTATGTATTAGCCGATCCGGCGAACTCGTACCCTTAGATATTTATTATATATATTATTTTTCATATTTCCCTTGCAATTTACCTGGTTTTTATCTTCATAAGAACCTTGTCCTGTCAATAACGAACACAAAAAATAATTATCAAAATTGGTTCAGCCGTTCAGACGTGATGCAGTGACCCCGCGAAATGGGGATTTTAATATAGATAAATGTGTATGCTCTTATGTGTATGTCTCAAAGATATATCTAGTTCAACCTTAATTCGAAGCATGTTAAGTTTCAGGTTTCATTTGCTAAATTTATTATAATATTATTTTGTATTCCAATCTGCTTGGATTTTTTTTAATCAAGCGAAAAAACAGTCAAGAAAACTAAAATTGAAAAGAAAGAGTTTATTGTTATAGTATACACCTAAAAATACACCCCAGGCAAACTGGCTTACACATGTGGCCCTGACCCTAGTCAGGAAGGGGATCTGAGTTGAAGAGTGTGAGAGAGAGAGAGAGAAGATACACCTATAACATTTTTTGCACTCGCACACTTCAGACACAGAACCTTTTTTTAAATAACTACAAAAGAATAGAATCTTATTTCATCCTATATATTATTTTTTTGGTTGGCTGGTTTGGAAACGGTGGTAGTGTACAGTAGATAGGATTAAAATTAATCTACCTTTATAATTATTTGTAATAAATTATGAAGCTTATTAGACATGTAAATAAAATCTTTATTAAAAATATAAATTAGTACTCTGATTTAAATGTTAAAATGTATATAAATATTTAGTTTTTAGAAATTTAATTAAATGTTTGCACACCACAATGTGGTAGAATTTGTTGCTTTAATATCTTTGTAATAACTTTTTAACACACATATTCCGTAAATAAATAAATTTCATTTTTTTTGTTCATTTGGTATTATTGTCACAGGATAACTCCGCTAAAGTAAACTAATTTTGATGATTCTTTTTTTGAATGGTTTTCCAAATTCACAGTTTTCGAAGGGTCGTGATTGATATTAATGTAAATTTGATTAAGATCCGAAGGGTTTTTGAGTTATATTTAATAATGTATATTTTTTATTTATCTAGATGATGTAATAAAATTGGAGTCAGTTTTTTTTCAGTCTTACTGCGATTGAGTTATAATAAACTAGCTGACCCGGCAGACGTTATTCTGTAATAAGTATGAATATTGAATAAAAATTAATTGACATGTTTTTTCATAAGAACCTTCTGAACAAAAAATAATTAGCAAAATTGTTCTATCGTTCAATTTTTTTAAGACCAAGGGAGATGGGGATTCAATTTTATAGAGACACCAAAGGTGGTAATGGTGCGTTGACAACCTGATGCCGGGGTGTTAGGCCTTGAGCAAAAGTAAGTTTACCGGTTACCTTACCCTCCGAACCGGAACACGTCATGGCGTTATGGCGGTAGGAATAAGTAAGGCGGTGGTACCAATCCGGGCGAGTCACTGCTAAGCTTTACCACCTAGTCAGATGTCACGGTGTTAGTGACGGCGAGCCTATGCTCGCCTTTTACGAGCTGCCTGGCAAGGAAG
>NJDC01011237.1:54540-67276 GCA_002245475.1 Calephelis virginiensis | reverse complement strand
AGAAATAAAAAGGACATGCTACACTTCTTGAATTAGTAAAGGGCTATGAAAATTTTGGCTTACCTACTGGTCGGACATTTTTTTTTTCAAAATTGCGTTCGCTGATAATCCTTTCAAAAATGGATAGCTAATATCAATACAAATAAGAAATATTCTTGAAAAAAAACTCGTTAAGTGTCACATTACGAAGATAAAAACAACTAAAGTTTTACTATTAAAGGTTACGACGTTACGGGGTTCAGACAGGTATGCAACTTTGGGAGCTCATATCTTCGAAATGTGACATTTTACTCGTTATTGTTTTAGACTATTTTTTGTTTCTATTGATGTTAACTATCAATTTTTGAAAGAATTATTAGTGAACTTGATTTTGAAAAAAAAAAACAAAATGGCGGACAGTAGGTAAGCTAGACTTCATACAAAAATCTTCATAGCCCTTTAAATGGCCAGCTGTTGTTATTCTTCGAAGGAATCAAGACGGGAAAAACGGTAAAGTAGGTACCCAGTAAAATTCCTTTGTAGTTAGTGTCCACTGTCATAGAGTAACTTGTTTAATGACTTCGTCATTGATCTTAAAGCGAGAGGCGGAATTCGCAGCTGGCTGGACCGCCGTCGGCCCAAGCCAGGTCAATATCCGTAACAAAATCATTAGTAGTACTGGGATGGTGTTATGCCATATGTGTAAACGATTTAATTATACAATAGCTACCAATACAGTTGAAAGTGTGTATGGTTGTATGTTTTGTTTGTGTAAATAAATATTAGCAAAGAATTCTGCCCTTAAAAAATGATTCGCGCTATTTTTTAAACAGATATTTCACTGTGGGACTTCATAAATTTAATACCAAGACAAAGCTACTTGTAACAAATAGAATATGTTATATGTTACACGGTCGTCACTAGGTTTTATATGCTGTCGCATAAAGGTATTAGCATGTATATGTACAAAACTGGGCATTAACTCGTTAATCCGTTAATCGTTTATTAACGAACTTAACGCTGCATTTAACGGATTAACATTTAAATTAACTTTAAAAAATATTAATAGACTCCTTAATTTCCGTTTAATTGCCATAAGCCCGTTAATCGTCAATCTAGTACGTTCTATTAACCAAACACCAACAGTTCTTAGGAGTATATCGTTATCATGACGACATGATAAAAAATGCCATATTTAACCTTAACGGATTAATGATTACTGTTAACTTGTGTTAAATGTTTCGAAATGTAACATTTTAACGTATAACGAAGTTAACATTTTTAGTAATGGATTATGATTAACGAAGTTAATTATTTGATTAACGGTGCCCGGCTTTGTATATGTATGGGGAAACTCTGCTGAGGTAAACACAATAATTGTCTTGCTAAAATATACGGACAAATCATAAATTGAGCCTAACGATTCCCCAAGGAAAACTTTAAAGAAATAATTATTTTAACGGTTCTACGTTGCGGTTTTCGGTTTAATGGTACGGAAGTTTCTCAACATAAATTTGTTTGAAAAAATTTGACATACAATAAATAAAAAACAAGATATAAAATAATATTGCCGTGCATGTGTTTCGTTTCCACATAATTAGCTATTTTGCAGGTGTCAATCTAGGTAAACATTTATAAATATAATTTTCAATTAATTTGACAACAAACCCCAAAACATTTTGAAATAAATCGTGTCACCTCAAAAATAATTTATGGAAGAAACCTGATTAATTAATAATTAATCATGAGAATCAGGTTAAAAAACAAACTTTTGAAAACAATGTCGACCTTGACATTCAATCAAATAATTATTGTTCATTTTAACTGGCGCATGACAAATGTGCACGATTTCGTTTTCTAGGTGAGCAAGAATATAATTGAATTGAGGGATACTTCACCCTCCCTTATATTTCACGATTAAGTGTGTTAAAAAGGAGAGTTAAAAATTAGCCCCAGCCTGCGCTGCCTGACCAAGATACTTAAGTTAAGTTGGTGTTATAATACTGGCGTAACCCGACGTTGGATTAAAAGCGACCTGTATTATATTCTATATCATTATCCGCTCATGTACTTTGCACACAAAGGAACCAGCTAAGAGCTAAAAAAGGCTAATAACACAAATACATAATTTTCGCACTTATATATATATTTGTGTTTATTATTAGCCTATTATATATATAAAAGAATCTCCAAGTCAACCATCGCATCACGCCTGAACGGGCTGTCCAGTTTTGCTAATTCTTTACTAAGTTACTCCTTATCAACAGAAGGTTCTTATTTTAAAAAATAGTAAGAAAATAACGGAAAAAACGGGAAAACAGTACTTAAATATTTCTTTTGTGAAGCGGTACGAATTTCGCCCGGTCGGCTAGTAATATTATTTTTATTTTAGCACTTGCCCTGTGCTTGGGATAGATTTCTATAAATTTTTAAAGAAAGAAAAAATTTCGCTCCAGACAGGATTTGAACCTGTAACCTTTCGTCTCAAGCCGACGAATGCTCTAACCAATTGAGCTACTGAGGATACAGGTTCAAATCCTGTCTGGGGCGAATTTTTTTCTTTCTTTAAAAATTTATAGTAATATTATATTTAGAATTCGCACAACAAAACTTAGTACGTCGTGCATACCACCATTAACCATTCACTTTTAAATACTCTCGACTGAAGTTCAGGGCCGTATTTTTTGCAGCCTACAAAATAAAACCACAGCAGTAGATGAAGTATTTGTTTATATTTTTTGCTGGTAAAGAATAAATTAACTAGATCACTTTAATCAACAAACAGAAAGTTTTTATTTTATATTGCGTTTCGAAAGTAAAAAAATTACTTTTTTCTCTTTAAAAAAAAGATATTCTTAAGCCTAATTTTTTAATTAATGACAATTTTAAATTAGTCATTATTTTTATTTCTGGTATTTCCATCGCAAAGATACGTCATTCAACCTGGTCAGTGATATAGAAAATATTGGTTGAACAAAACTTAACTGTATATATCCTGAGACTAGGATCTTAAGCGATCATAATAACACTAAATTTAAAAATTAATAGCCTCTGACAAAACCTCCATATTATGTATGTAGGTTTTGTCATCCACATCGATCAAGTCAGCTTTCAAACAAAAAAAACCGTTTGTTCCCATCCAGTCACACGTCAACCAGTCACACTGTTACTCGTTGCAAATTTTACATTAAAAGTATCCCACACAAACACACAGGTGTAACTCGATGGGAATGTTACTCGTTGGGAATGTTTTTTTAATAAATTCCCAACCATTCCCTGTTAGTGGTTGGGAACCCTTCATTAAAAATGTCCCAACAAGTCATAAGCGTTTCTCCATGGGAATTTTTAATAGTTAATTGATAATTCTCATCCATTGTTACTATTAGGGAAATCTTATGTTATTAAATTCTAAATCAACCATATTTTTAGCAATTTTTGGTTAGCAAGGTCTTTTGAAATAGATAAACTTATTAAGTAATAAGACAACTCAAAATCAAATATTTTTAAATACACCACAATTACTTAACAATTTTCAAAATATTGGTGTCAACACTTTTTAAATATTAATTTTTAATAGTATTTATCACAATTATTTTAGTACAATGTTTCCAATATATAATCTATGAATCAACAATTAAAAATAACAATAAAAATCAAATAACTTTTATTTACACCATAATTATTTAACAATTTTCAAAATATTGGTGTAAACACTTTTTAAATATAAAACTTTAGGGGTATTTCTCACAATTAGTTCACTACAATGTTTTCAAAATAGAGCCTTGATGAATCAACAATAAAAAATCAAATACTTATATTTAACAATTGTCAAAATATTGGTGTAAACACTTTTTTTAATTTAATTAAAATCATTTAAGACTTATATTTACATAGCTACTGTGATGTATTGATTGTAAAGTATCTTTTTTTTCACCAGCAACAAAAATAATAATATTATGATTATTATGTACCTTAATATGATAATATTATCACATTTACATCAGGCAACAACAATTATTAATTTACGCCTCGCGCAGTTTTTGTACCAGGAATATTGAAGGTTTTTTAACATTGTATTTTTTTTCAGTGAGACATATTAGTGACGATGAACACGGTGACTTGGTGTTATTTTACAATAACGAGTAATATGACGTTGTATATGAATTAAATTGTTCTCCCAGTGAGTAACGGGTTGTGACACGTTGGGAATTTAAACATAATAATTCCCAACGAGTAACAGTGTGACTGGTTGAGGTGGAACTGGAAGGGAACAAATAAACGAGTCACAGTGTTACAGTGTGGTGTAACTCGTTGGGAATAAAATAAATGGTTGTCCCAACGAGTAACAGAGTGTGACACGTTGGGAATTTAAGCGGAATAATTCCGAACGAGTAACAGTGTGACTGGTTTAGGTGTAACTGGATGGGAACAAACGAAAAAAACCGCATCGAAATCTGTCCAAAAAGTATGATGCCACAGATAGACACAAATACGTCAAACTTATAGCCCCTCTTTTTCTCAGAGGTTAAGAAATTAGTTTATTGGCTATGTTGCTCTCCTGTTAGGACATGTCACGGTAATGGCAAGCACTAAATTCATATTGGTTGGAATAGAAAGATAAGATAGTAGTTCCAATAATTAAGCATAGTAAAACTTCAAAAACCGATTTAATTCAATCGGTATCACGTCAACTTTCATTACCTTGGTTGGTTGTTGGTCAGTTGGTTCGACGGTGAAACTCGGTTGGTTGTTGGCCGAGTACTCACGTAACAAATACAAAAAAAAATTAGAACCTCTTCCGTTTTTAGAGTTGGTTACAAATTAGTTATTTTGTAACCAACTCTAAAAACGGAAGAGGTTCTAATTTTTTTTGAAGGCGAGTCATCGCAAAACTCTTTGATCAAATCTGACTAAATATTGAGATTATTAAAAATGTCTTAATTACATTTTTGCAGTTGCTAACGAAAGGATCGTGGCAGACCGACATAAAAAGCCTAAATAAGTAAATGCGTCACTAAGTACTTGCCGTGGAAGTATAACGACTCGTTATTAACGAGGCGTAATTACAAGAATTATAATTACTGTGATTACCAAAAAAAGGTTTATATGTATTAGGTAATTTCAAGGGCAGCAATATATTTATGGAATAAAAACTCCGTCCTAATTAAAACTATTTAGGACCAATTGTTTTAAATTATCACAGCTAATAAATGCCTGGTAACTTCTTGTTTTATTGTAATACAAAAATAACTATTATCTGTTGAACAAAATATAATATAATTACAAAAATTAATAATTCAAACAAAAGTGTCTTTACGCTCATATAAATAAAAGGTACCTAAGCAGAGGCACAACCAGGGTACTCAAGGTTAGCAGAAGACACTAATTCCCACAATGCGATAGGTAGCAAGCCTATCGTCAACTGTGCACATATCCAATCCGGGGCAGTATTATTTTTCTTAGAAAATTGGAAATATACATTTTCTAGTTCTTTAGTTGCCCTACCAGTGATTAATTATGAATTAAATGCAGTAAAACTGCAAAAACTAACTACAACTATTAAATTGGGTACCACTTCGCAATTTAGTTTGGCTATGAAGAATGCCTATAAATGCAAATGCCCTGCTAAGAAGAAAAAGCATAAGTCAACATTTTAAGAAATCAGCTAAATTACACTTTTGGACTTAGCAAAAAAATGTGTTTTTTCTCCTTAGGAATCATTGCACATAGGCGACAATTTAAACAAGCATAAGTGTATTACATTACCCGAATGTAATACACTTATGCTTGTTTAAATCGCGAAATAAACATTAAAAAAACATATAGTCGAATTGAAAACCTCTTCTTTTTTGGAGTTGTTTTAAAAATATTTCGTGGACACGCCTAAAAAGCAATTATTTTGACAACGTTATTATATGCAGTATGTAAGGAATCATATTTTATCCACATACTAGTGGTTAGTTAGCCAAGGTTTCGTCCGCGTCTTAAGAAGCCGGCGCAATATTGTAACTCAATATTGTCTTTCCGTAAAAAGCGATTTGTGATTACAAAGTGAGTTTTGGCGCCATCGAGAGAAAAGATGGTCGAAGTTTTTACATAATTATTGAATTTTGTGTTTATATTGAATGAAATTAGTCAATTTTGGTGGCATTTTGCACAATTTTGTTCAGTGAAAGTGCATAAATGAAATAAACATGAAGAAATTAGCGTATCGTGTGCTTCCTCGTTGCCGCCAAATCTCACTATATGAGCTTTAGTAATGAGGCTACCGCTTTGTAATAAATTTACGCCACCTAGATACAGCGACGGTGGTAATGGTGCGTTGCCAAAAAAATTACATTATGTTTAACAAAAAAAACAAATGAAATCGAAGATTACATCACAAAACAGCTATTGCATCTGAAATTTTGAACATAGTAAGAGTCAAATCCTATGTATTTTTTTTATGATATTGGAAGGCAAACAAGCAGACGGATTTCCCGATACCGACCGATGGAGGGTAAGGTAGCCGGTAAACTTACTTTTGCTCAAGGCCTAACATCCCGGCCTCAGGTTGGCAACGCACCATTACCACCTTTGGTGTCTCTAGGTGGCGTGAATTTCTTACCATCAAGAAAACCGTCTGCTTGTTTGCCTTTCAATATCATAATAAAAAACTTTCAATACTTAGTATTAAAGTAAGTAGGTAAGGCAGAGGCACAACCAGGTAACAGCAATTAAGCAAAGGTACTTAGTAAAAACTTATATTGCTTAATAAGTTTACAAAACTCAATTTTATTATTAAGTAGGTACTCCATTGTTTTATTGCAAAATTGATAGCATTTCTTTTCAATTTAGAATAATGTTGGTACAAAAAGTTCAGTCCTCTCCGCCATCTTAAGTATTTTAAAATTGAAGTCAAACTTAAATCTAGTTTTAGTCAAGGCTTAACAGTCATTTTAAAGGTTTCCGGTAAAGTGACAATGCTTAATTCTAGATTTGATAATGAATGCTGGTCTTGTAACTTCTATGAGAACAAAATAAATGTTAGTTAAACAAGCCTTTATTTTTCTGTTAGTTATTAAAGAGACATAAATTTATATATTTAAAACAAACAAACTTATACTTAAGGACTTCTTTTATTTTTTGAATTTCGAATGGAACATAGACAATAACAAGAACTTTATTACTAACTAGCTTCCGCCCGCGACTCCGGCCGCGTGGATGTCGGTCTTCGCGTGATGAAACTGAAAAATTAAGATTTATTTTTTTTCTACGAATTTTTCCAGGATAAAAAGTATCCCATTTTATGCCCAGGATAATAAGGTATAATTATACCAAGTTTCATTAAAATCGAACAGTTCGTTTTCACGTGATGCCTGAACATACAGACAGACAGACAGACAAAAAACACCCCCTGCTATTTATTTTTTCAATATTTTCATTGTACAAAATGGACCCTTCTACAGATTTATTATATGTATAGATAACTGCCTATTTCTTCAGGGATGCTGAAGTTACTAACTTATGTATAAATGTATAGATGGTACTGGTGCGTTGCGAACCTGATACTTATTTATTATCAAACATCAACACAACAAAAACAAAACAATTTTAGGAAGAAGTGAAAGGAATTAAATCAAAAACAAAATAAAAAGTTTGATATGTTTAATTGTCTTCCCGCGACTTCGTCAGAGCAGAACAGTAAAACAAAGTTCATACAAACTTTCATATTATAGCACTTTGGGTACAAATTTTTGAAACAAATTGAACTGTGTTTGAATTCGAATCTTTAGCTATATGCATATCAAATTTCATCAAAATCGGTTCAGTGGTTTAGCCGTAAAAGGGCAACAGAGTGACAGACTTTCGTATTGATAATATTACAGTTTTTATTTATTTTTTATATTACGTTATTTAAATTAATTTACTTAAAAAATCTTGAAAAAGCAAAGGAAATCATGTGATTAGTTTTTGTTATTTTTTTTTGTATTATGCGATTATTTTGCCAATTATGAATAAATTTTGATGATCCTTTTGTCGTAAGGTAGGCCAAGATTCAGAGGTTATATTTGATCCAGAAGGTGACGTGGTAATGAAATAATAGGCAAAAGGCTTAAGTAATAGGCAAAACCGGAAATTGTGACATAGGTCTGCCTATGGGCTTATATCAAAGCATTACAATGTTTTCATGTGATTGGAAAGCATATAAACAGACAGATTTAGATATTAGCATACATGCATGCATAGTGTGTCTAAAGAATATTACACAACACACAGAAGAAAGGTTGCAATGGTAAACGTGTACCACCTTGATGGTGGAGAGGTACATGCCGACAAACCACGAAGCTCAGGTTCGATTCCCGATAGGAGCAGGCATTTGTGTGATGAACATTTAAATGTCTGCATTTCTGGGTATGGGTGTTTTTACTATTTTTTTTTTATGTGAGAGGTCAGCGTCTCTCCTGATGGAAAGAAACAACCGTGGCCCATAGACACCTTAGACGGTACAGGTGCGTACCTCTCCTGTAGCCGGGATTACTGTGCAAGTTTATCGGCTATCCTAACCTTCAGACCGGAACAGAAATTTATTCTGGTATCTATATAAGCATTTGACCGCCTCGTTGGTCGATTGGCTAGCGTACACGCCTAACTACATCGACTTACCGCCAGGCTCGGGTTCGATTCCCGACGGGAGCAGACATTTGTGTGATGAACCTTTAGATGTCTGCCTTTCCGGATCTGAGTGTTTAATAAATATATTCTGGTATCTATTTAAGTAACGTATTTTTATTTTAGCACTTGCCCTGTGCTTGGGATAAATTTTCTATAAATTTTAAAGAAAGAAAATATTTCGCCCCAGACAGGACATGTATCTATAGGACATAACTACCCGCGTTAACGGGTTAGAAAAGAATTCAAAATTTCGCCACGGGACTTGAATCCTCAGTAGCTCAATTGGTTAGAGCATTCGTCGGCTTGAGACGAAAGGTTACAGGTTCAAATCCTGTCTGGGGCGAAATTTTTTCTTTCTTTAAAATTTATAGAAAATCTATTTAAGTATTTGTATGTATTAGAATCGTTGACTAACACCCATAATACAAGCATATAATTTGCTTACTTTGGGGTTATCAATTTGTGTAAATTGTCCAGGGACATTTATTTATTTATTTACATGACTTAACACGTAATACACATAACATAATAAATTTTAATATAAACTTTTATCCTTTATTATAATCTTTAAGGAGTTGATTATTGAAAAATCATAGCCTATGTTTATCTCGGGTATTTAACTAGATGCATATCAGAATTCATCAAAATCGGTCCAGTGGTTTAGCCATAAAAGCGTAACGGACAGACAAACATTCACATTTGTAATGTGGAAGTTGTCTAACTAATGTCTGTGATGGTTAGCCTAGTACGTATGTAAATGTACCGTTAACCCTCCAAAGCAGAACACTATAATAGTAGAATTAGGAAATAATGTGGTAGCAATACAATATTACGAAACTCTACCACCAAGTATTACTATATAAATAGAAGCATTCTCTAGCAGTTGTATATTAATTGAAGATATTAATTGCGATTTTGAAATATGCAGTGAAGAAATAAGCTGACTTCGAACCCCCAGACCGTTATGACAGGTGTACACTCTCGGCGAGAACAGACAAACATAGACTAATACGTTCGGGTGTATTCGCAACGTGTATTTCTAACCTTCGTCGGATAAATAGAGGTGTGACGCTAAAAACTCACGGCGCGATTTTCACCCGCGCCCGCTGCGGTTGCGGGCCCGCAGCTTCTGTAGAATTAGATTTATATGCAAAAAGTAAGATCACATTTCACTACGCGTTTCACACCCGCAGCGCCCGCGATTGCTTGCAGTTCCCGCAGCAGCGGTCTCCCGCCCGTAGAATCCTGCAAGTTTGCGAGCGATGATTTCGACGCGACCGTTGCGTGACCATACAAATTACCGGTCTCGTGAGTTTTTAATAAAACCCCAATTCCACGACATAAGTTTATTTATAAAGTATATGTAAGTCTGTCTGGCATTATAACTCTTGAACGGATTGACCGATACTGATCCTAATTCTTTGTTTAAAAGCTCATAAAATTGAGATACTTCTTAGCTACATAACATGTAGGTTTTCTTTGGGGCTATTGATATTTTTTTTAATTTTAGTGTTATTCTTTTGTGTATGAATTTTTTGCGAAGTAATTCTAGTATTTCAACTATTAAACGTTTCTTATTGTTAGTAATAAAAGAGAGTAGTGAAGTTTCAAAAACAAACTCCAATTTATCTATGTTAACATGTAAATAAAAAATGTGAATTATAAAATGTAACTTAAAATCCACTAACCAGAGTTGACGAAATCAATATAGGGCTAACTCCGTATCTATCCTATCTCACAAAAAAAAATATCATCATAATTCGTTAATAAGTGACGGACTATTCGATTAGCGAATAAACAGATAAATTGCGAACCTCCCCCTTTTTAAAGTCGGTATGAACTTTATCTATATATATTTGCTGATCTTGCTAAAGCTCGGCTGAATCGATTTGTTTAACTTAGGTTTTGAATTATTTGTCCAAGTCCAGGGAAGATACGACAAAAGGACAACTGAGAGGAAACTGGAAAAAACAGCATTTTAATTTTTCCCATACAAACTGAACGGGTGGAACGAAGTTCGCTAGTTTAGATAGTTTGACATTAAAGTTTATGTGTATGTAATGTCAGACCTTTTATTTTTATTTTTGATGCGTCCGAAGAGATTTTTTATAGTAAATTTTGTACACAACTAAAAACATAAATAATATTTTTTTACAAGTTAAAATTAGTACGATGTTTTTAGGTACCAACGGGTAAAGGTAGGTAGGTACGTATCTTTTTTGGAGCATATTATCTGCTCTTACTTGGTGCTACATACTTTACATATGAAAATGTTGTTCAAGATTTTTAATGTAGAAGTTTGATGTTAGCCATAAGTTTTTTTATAAATTATTAAATAAATACGTTAGAAAAGTAGTTATAAGCCTACTTGCGGAAAACCCTAAATTCCAAACGCCTAAATTCCAAAAGTTTAAAAAAAAGCCAGTAATCATCCTCCACCCACACACACACCACACACACACACACAAACACACACACACACACACACAAACAGATACACACACGTGTGTGTGAAAGAAATCGGTCCACTCGTTCAAAAGCTATAACGCATATGCCTACACACACACACACGCACACACGCACACACACACGCACACACACACATATACGCCAAACTTTTAATAGCTGTCTTTTAGTGATTGATGTTAAAAATGCTTAAACAAATCCATTAATCCATTAATTTTATGAATAAAGAACTACAACCATCAATATCTCACATAAATTATTGCCCCCTTTAATAACCAACCCGAGTAATGATGGACGCGAGCACACTTTACAAGGAAATTGGTAAACCTTCTTTTTTACAATAGGATATCGGTGCCAATAACTCAATGTTATCTTCATCTTTTTATTTAAAAAAAAATGTAACTAGGGCACCCACAGTCAGACGAAGATCCTTAGCCCTGCGATGTGTTAGGTGATACACCTATCACCAACTGGGCAGTGATACAATCTCGGAATTGTTCTTTTTAGAAAAAAAACAACATTTTGATTTGCTCGGTGCCCGAGAATCGAACCTGTGAATTCTTGTAGTGAACTCCAACACCTTAGCCACAGTGACAATTTATTTAATTCTTTATAAATATAATATAATTTGTGTAAGTATGAAAAGATTCTGATTTTAGAGAAATCTAGGCAGGTACGCAAGCATTTGGCAATCGATACTCGATAATACGATACACCCACGCACACACACACACACACACACACACACACACACACACACACACACGCACACACACACGCACGCACACACACACGCACACAAATAAGTTTTATTAATGTTAAGCATGAACTAAAATTTTAAAATTATTGTACTCGATAATACTATTTTACCTATTTTTTTAGTATATGGGGGCATTCGTGACCTGTAACACAGGTTTATACCTAAAACTGGCACCAATCTCTTATAAACAGGTTTAAGCTACAGATTTTCTTTCATTTTTAAGATATATTTACCTTTGTTTTTGTTTGCCTATTGTAAGAGAGAAATAAATTTATTGTTATTGTTATTGATACTCGATGCCTCCCGGAAGGGACTTGGCATGAAGTAATATATGAATAATGAATATGATGATAAATTAGAAAAAAATGAATGTAAATGAATTAAATCTGGTCTTATCCCTAAATGTACGGATGTTTTCCAACCAACTAAAAAATGTGAAGATGATATCTAACAATGGCATCAAATGAATTAAATAAACATAAAAGCAAAAAAAATATAAAATAATAACTAAAACTATTTTAATATTATATGCATTGAATTAATTACTCTACTAATATTACTAATGCGAGAAATTGTATGTTGCGTCTTCACGTGAAAACAGCTGGGCCGATGTTGATAAATTTTGACATACATTAGACAAAAATATAGACGCTACTGTTTATCCTGATCCCCGAACGGATTTCAAAGGGAAAACTTTTTTTTTTTATTTTAAATCTTTAGCACGTCGTCGAAACTTCGGGCATCAGCCAGTAAATAGTTTTATTAATATAATATTTTTTGTTCAAAACGAATCTAACTTTTTGTATTAATGTTCCTAGTGGTTCGAAAGGTACAGGAAGTTAGGCACATACTTTCAAAGATATGCACGCTTACAAA
>NJDC01011237.1:17120-43409 GCA_002245475.1 Calephelis virginiensis | reverse complement strand
CTCCTAATCACCTATTCCTACCGCCATAGCGTCATGACGTGTTCCGGTTCGGAGGGTAAGGTAGCCGATAAACTTACTTTTACTCGAGGCCTAATATCCTGGCCTTAGGTTGGCAACGCACCATTACCACCTTTGGTGTCTCTAGGCGGCATGAAAATCTTTCCATTAGGAAAAATCTTGTTTTTTGTTTGTTTTCCTTCCAATATCATAAAAATAAACACAAACATAGAAATCTCTTAGGAGACAGGTAAAAATGCCACACCACTAACGAAATCTAGTAGCAGTTAGTACCAGGAACATACAAATTAAACGAAATTCAACTATAGTTAGGTATATTATTATATATTGGTGGTAATTTTGTTCTGCTATCTTCTTTCAACGAAAGTACTCTTAATAGAAGGAGACAAAAAGCTTTTAGTGCTGTCAGATTAGTCTGTACACGATATTTCTGTAGACGTTTATTTTTATTCGAACCCGGGACCTCATGCTGTCAAGTCCAACAACTGAACCACTAGACCACAGAGGCGATAATTCGAGGTCCGTGCAATTTTCGTAAAAGGGGTCCAAAGTTTTGGCATCACGTATTAATATATAAATAAATTGAGTTTTACGAAATACAAAGAAAGAAACAAAAAAGAAAAATAGTTTGCGGAACCATCATCAAGCTAATGGAACGACTCATACGGAACGGTATTTGTATAATTAGTTCCGCTAATTTTGTCCCTTATTTAAGCTTATTGTTTATTTGCGATTTATTACGCCCTGAGATTGTAAAAGTGACACATCATGGCACCGAGGTCAAATTTGCGATGGTCATAAATTACCGCAGAATTACATTGAAATTAGCTTATACAACTGTGTAATAAACTTCCTTGTAACGGCCTCACAAAATTCAGGAAAGTGCTCCGTAGTAGCAAACTTAGATTAGAAATATACTTTCCTAGTTACTTTAAGTTTACCCTTTTTTACACTAAGGAGATATTACCTTGAGCATGGTTTTCAAGGTTTTATTTTTTTTAACATAATTTCTGACTCGTTCACCACCCATTTAGTTTCTTGGTTTGAAGGTATACTGGATTACTTACACTACAGGACTAGAGGCAGGGCCGAATTAAGGGGCGGTCAACTGGGGCGAAATCCCCAAAGCCCCACAAATGAGGGGGCCCAGACTAGAAACCTCGTATAAAAAACTTTCCAATTCCAACTAGTAAGCATCTTTTTTTTTACTTTTTCTGTACCTACAGTACTTTGTAAAACCATTATTAGAGTAGGTATCAATACATATTATAAAACAAAGTCCCCTGCCGCGTCTGTCTGTCTATCTGTTCGCGATTTACTCGAAAAGTACTGAACGTATTTTCAATCGGTTTTCAACAATAGATAAAACAATAGAATCGTGATGTTGGAGCCTATTACAAATATAATAGATAGCTTTAATTGCCTTTTTCAGCCTTTTTTTGGAATAGGTTAAATCTTATTTTGAGAAGAAGCCGTCACAATTCTTTGATCTCTAGTTGCGCACCACTAAAACCTCTGTATGTTATCGCCGGATTTCATATTGCGTTTTCGTGATTTTTGTTTCGCAGGCAGAAATATCGCCGGTCTACGGCCTTGCTGTGAACTAGCTTGAAGATCTTGTGAGGTGCTTCGCTCAAAAGTAAACTAGGCGAGGCGAGAACATTAGCCATTCATAAAATTAATTTTCGAAGTGAAAATGTTATCATAAGGTCAATAATAATAACCTATCTACAGATAAACATAGACTTTCTACTGTTTTGTTGCTAAGATATTTTTACTAATTGTGAAAAAATAATAGCAGTTACCTGGCAACTAATCTAAAAAACATGATCTCTTATCTTAGATAGCCGTTACTAACAATGTGTTCGGACTTACGGTAACAATACCTTCTCTTGATTCCTTAACCATTATATCTGATTTGTTTATCATGGTTTTGTACGTGATTGTATACTATGGTATACCAGCCTGCCTGAGAGGCTTTTGCCAACATATTCCCAATAGCCACCTCTGTCACCAAGGGCCTATCCAAGATTCTGTACAGAGAGGAGGATTTCACATAACTACCTACCAAGTAAAGGTGAGATAAAAAATGAAACCAAAATACAATAGCCAAATACAATGTCCAATAGCTTTTACTGGCAAATATTCTGCACGGTTCTTCAAACCCGAATATAGTTCGTTTTAACGGTTTCCGGTCTTTCCGAGAGTTGCAGCACTGTGATCGTAGCTCGTCTAGAGGGGGGGGGGGGGGGACATCGAATACAACAATAAAATACTATACAGTATTTCGAATCATCGAAACTACATAACTATTACAGAAAAATCTTATATTTATAGCGGCCCGCCCGGCTTTGCACGGGTATAAAATATACATATAAACCTTCCTCTTCAATCACTTCATCTATAAAAAAACCGCATCAAAATCTATTGCGTCGTTTTCAAGATTTATGCATACAGAAGGACATAGGGACAGAGAAAGCAACTTTGTTTTATACTATATACCTAGTATATAGTATATCCGGCTGTTAGACTTGACTGCATGAGGTCCTGGGTTCGAATCCCGGGTCGGCCAACAAAAAGAAAATTGGATTTTTCTAATTTTCTAATAAAAAAAAACGTTGGTCGGGATTAGACATGTGCCCGGTTGGCGATAGGCTTGCCACCTATCTCATTGTAGGACTTAGTGTCTTCGGCTAGTCGTGGGTGCCTTGGTTGTACCTCTGCCTAGCTCTTCGGGGATATGGGCGTGAAGATACTACATATAGTGATGTTGTAGTGATACTTTGGACATACGAATTATGATTTAAATAGAAAAATATGAAAATACGAATAATATGAAATCTCTAGTTCCCATGACTACTTGTACATTAAGTTTTTATAATTTGTGCCCATGACTAACATCACTTCAGCATACATAGTCGCGGGCAATAGGTAGTAATAAATAATGTATTTAAAAGTGGTTTATTACACTTCCAGATAGCATATGTCCTCGCAAAAATCTCGACTATTATATTTGCCATTTTAAATACCCACAAATAATCTTTAAATTTAAATATTACTTATTCGCCAGGGCCATCCAATCCACAGATAATTTTATAAAAACGAAAGTATGAACCACTATATATGTCGCATGAATTTGCGTGTTTGTATATAACCTTCTCCTTGGATTGTATAGTTTTAAAATTAAAATATACTTAAGATATGCCAAACATTACAACATATATATTAGAATATGACTACATCCGCATAAGAAATTTACATATTAACAGTTGAAGGAATAAACTCGGTAAATGAAAACAGACATTATTTTAATATTTCCACTTTTTTTATCTCATGGCAGGTACATATCTATCATACGAAAGAGAAAAACAGTGGTTCTAGAAGTTGATCAGCAGTGTTTAGCTAACCATTAACATAACCTTGCAATATCCTTTAACTTGTTGATTAAGAGCAATATTATTCTTTTTTTTATGATAATGGAAGGCTAACAAGTAGATGGATTTCCTGATGGTAGGAAATGAACGCCGCCTAGAGACACCAAAGTAGGTAATGGTGCGTTGCCAACCTAAGGCCGGGATGTAAGGCCCGGAGCAAAAGTAATTTTACCGGTTACTTTACCCTCCGAACCGGAACACGTCAACGGCAAGCATTAGAAGTTATGGCGGCAGGAATAGGAAAGGCGGTGGTACCAATCCGGGAGGGCCTCTGCGAAACTCTACCTCCTAGTAGGAAGTCACGATGTTAGTGATGCTAAGCCTGTGCTCGCCTTTTACGACCTGCCTGGCAGGAAAACAGATGGTCTATTCTGCAAAGGAGCCCGGACCAACACGGGGAATTCATGATAGAATCAGAATCAGAAAAAACTTTATCCACGTGGTACTTGTGCACGTCGTCCTTTTTTTAATCTACCACCGGATGGGAATCGCGGCCACACACTGAGAAGATCCAGAAAAAGAAACTCAATGGGCTTGTCTTTTTTCAATACTAATAGTAACTTTATAAATAAGAAGTATGATAAATTACATTACAAATTGCAGTGCGAGATTGGTTTTATATCTCTATTCCCAAAAAAAAATAGCAATCCCAAAATAGGATAGAACTTGTTTTTATATATTCTTTGAGTTTCGTAGCCCAATATCGCAACACTTGTGTACTTGTGTATAACACAAGTACACAATTCATGGGTATACGCTTTAGGTTTAAGTATTTTGTATATCACTTCACGATTTTTATGCTAAATTAAAGTTATATTATTAAAACAAATACACTCAAGTAATAAAAAAACAATTAGAATTAAAAATATATGTTTATTCAATGTTAATAATATTCAAATAACTATATTATACATGTCTAAATATTTTTATTTATTTCACCTCAGATATGTAAAAAAAACAAATATGTAAATGTGAAAGGAAAAATAGAGCCGTTATTTTGTTATCAGGAAGTCACCTTCACCTTCTAATGCTAAAAAAACAAATTCTAACATGTCACACATTATTTTTTTACTTTTATGTTTATACTTTGGTAACTATTTTGCTTCCCATCCTAAAATTTTAGATATTTAATTTAAATTATATTTACCTAAGTGGTCTAGTGGTCTGGTGTCAACATTGATTACATAAGGGTTTGATTACTGAGTAGGGCATTTCGAAGTGTGCTTTTTAAATTGTTCCAATGAAAACATATTTGCAAAAGGTTAAATAAATGGCCGGTTATCGATAGATTTGCTACCACTGCAAAAAAAAAAATATAACTAAAATTTTTATTCCGAAAACAACTTAACTTTGGTTATGAGGTTTTTTTGAAGTGAAAACTTCTTTAGCGGCCTTGCGCACTTTTTTTGGAATGGGTAAAAACTTCTAAACTCGCGTCAGGACACGTGACCTAATTCGTAAGACAAAAATTTGTAAGACGGCGCTGGGCGCTTGCGCGAGTGTCCGTATTGTCATATTTGTGTACGATAGCGCAATAAATGAATATTGTATTCTACCACATAAATGATAGTACTTTCATACTACTACTAATTAAAGTAATTCGTGAAAAATTATTCCCTAACCATTCCAAAATATCAAAAATGCGTAACCCGGAGTGCACACCGTCGTTTTTTTCTCGGGTTGGTCCCGCTCGGGTTTGGGATGGTTTGGAGTGGACCTCGGGTGCGCTCTATAGAATAGACCATCTACCTTTCTGTCGGACAGCTCGTAATAGGCGGGCACGAGTTAAAACATAGGTCATCTTCAATAAGACCACTGGCATGAAATAGGTTTCCCACCTATTAAATTGTGGGATTAAGTATCTTCGGTTAGCCGTGATTGCCTTGGTTTTTTTATGTGAGAGGTCAGCGAACAAACATACAACTCTCCTGATGGTAAGAGACAACCGTGGTAAGGACACAATAGATGTTACAGGTGCGTCGCTGTCCTGAGGATGTAAGACCTATTGTCCCTACAAACTGGAACATAACTCAATATGACATCAGAAATATTTAAGGTGGTTGAGACCTACCCGGCCAAGTTGTTGCACAGCACTCCTGTGAAAAAGGGTATTTATTTATTTTATTTACCGGTCTATCGCCTCTGTGGTCTAGCGGTTCAATTGTTGGACTTGACTCCATGAGGTCCCGGGTTCGAATCCCGGGTCGGACATCAAAAAAAAATTGGGTTTTTCCAATTTTCTAATAAAAAAATGTTGCTCGGGATTGGAAATGTGCCCGGTTAGCGATAGGCTTGCCACCTATCACATTGTGGGACTTAGTGTCTTCGGCTAGTCGTGGGTGTCCTGGTTGTGCCTCTGCCTACACCTTCGGGAATATGGGCGTTAAGATGCTTGCTTTTTATTTTCCGGTCTATATCGTTTGCAAGCCTTTAAAATTAATCATTATCATACGGAAATTGAAAATCATTATTACAGTCGATAAATAATGGCATTATTATTACTAATCGATTATTCTTAGTCACGATTATTATCTAACACTTGCTACCTACTCGTACATTAAGCATTATTAATTATATTGGTATTTTTCTGCTCACATACATTTATGATATATTAGCCTTTACTTGCTACGTAGTGTGCCTTTGCCATATTCTTTTTTTACCAATTCCAAAATAGAGGATGTTATTAATTCAATACCAAAGGAGGTAGGTCAAGATTTTGAGATGCTTCCAAACAAAATAAATAAAAAAATCGTTTCGTTTCATATAAATGTGACGAAAAAATAAAATAGCTGTTTGTGAGTTATACTTAAATTGACGCGTTATCGTTGAGGTGTATGAGAATGTATACATTAATAGCTTTCACTCGCGGCTTTGCGCGCGTAACAGTTAATTTATTTACGGAACTGGAGTTGAAATAAAAACGGTATAAATAATTTATTCCTTTTTTAAACTTACTTAATTAATTTTAAACAATATCCCATTAAAAAAGACCTCCACATAAACTTTCAATCGCATAAATACGTGTCTAAATAAATTTCATGTTTCTAAATTAAAAAATTACGGTCTTCCATTCAAACTTTCAACCCCTATTTCACCCCTTTAGGGGTATAATTTCCAAAATTCCGTGCTTAGAGGGTGTCTACTAAAAAACACTCCTACTCACCAATTCTTATGGTTGTAACTTTAACGGTTCTTGCTCGGTGATGAATATCCCAAAATGTCCGATGATTTATGATCAGTGAAAATGAATAAAATAATACATACTCTATACTGCATTGTTTAATGATCGTACAGTGTAAATAAGTAGCCAGGAATGTAAAAAAAAACTTACAATTAAAAAAAGTAAACTTACAATTTGTGTTAAAAAAATGTGCTTATATTAAGTTACACGTATCATAATATTAATACGTGAAGCAACAACTTTGGACCCCTTTTTACGAATATTGCGCTGTCGGATAGATAGATAGAATAGACTTATGCGTCGTCATCGAGGTGAATGAAAATGTATACTTAAGTATAACTTAAGAACATACGAGTAACGAGTGCTGATGCTATGGTGACACTAATAAATAAAGCTGTGTGTTGTAATAATCTAGGCAAGTCATTACAAAATTTTACTAATAAGTCAAAGTTAAAAAGTAAAAAAAAAGTATCTTCACGCCCATATCCCCGAAGCGGTAGGCAGAGTAGCCGAAGACACTTAGTCCCACAATGTGATAGGTGGCAAGCCTATCGCCAACCGGGCACATTTCCAATTCCAACCAACATTTTTTTTATTAGAAAATTGGAAAAATCCAATTTTCTTTTTGTTGGCCGACCCGGGATTCAAACCCGGGACCTCATGCAGTCAAGTCCAATACCCGGACCGCTAGACCACAGAGGCGATTAGTCAAATAATAGATAAGTCAAAGTTGAGCCCGGAAATCATACATATTCTTTTTTTTATGATAATGGAAGGCAAACAAGCAAACGGATTTCGTGATGGTAAGAAATTCACGCCGCCTAGAAACACCAAAGGTGGTAATGTTGCGTTGCCAACCAGAGGCCGGGATGTTAGGCCTCGACCAAAAGTAAGTTTACCGGCTACCTTACCCTCCAAACCAGATCACGTCATGACGTGGAGGCAGGAATAGGTAAGGCGGTGGTACCAATCCGGGCGAGTCGCTGCGAATCTCTACCACCTAGTCAGATGTCACGGTGTTAGTGACGGTAAGCCTATGCTCGCCTTTTAAGAGCTGCTTGGAAGGAAGGCGGAATATGGTCTATTCTGCAAAGGAACCCGGACCAATACCTTCAAATAATTTAAAAAAAAAGGTGTTTGTGCGATTAACACACGATAGAAGTGAAACTTCAGTAAATCGACAAAAGAATGAGATGAATATATATTTGTGTCTCTTACCTGCAAAAGAATGAGATGAATATATATTTGTGTCTCTTACCTGTCGTTTTTCCGTTGCACCCGTTTTGAAATCACAACGATTCTAAAGAAGTTTCACTTCAAAAACTATTTTCACGCCCGTATCCCACCGACGCAACCGAAGACACCAAGTCCCATAAGTCTATCTCCACACAGTCACCGTGGGGGACAAACCGGTGACAATCGGGAATTGATTTATGAACATTTTTTACTATAAGTGCTATTTATACCTTTTTCAATTAATTAAATTTACATAAGGTTTGAAATTAGATATTTAAGCAAGTTATTTTAAGTAACTTAATAATTTATCTTACCTTTCCATCATAAAAATTAACAATTTATTACACATTGTTAATATATAAATTTATTACCGAATATTAAAATACTCACACTTTATTGTTTCAACTGCATTCTACTTAAAATATAGAATATAGTAGTTCATTGTTCTATTTGGATATAATCATCATAAAAGAGCCTCATCAATAGGTTAATCTACTATTTAGCCCAATTTATGAATATTGTAAATAAATAAATTAAAAAATAAATTAGGTAAATTAAAGTAAGTTAATCTGTGAATATGAGCTAGTGAATAAAATTTTTACTTTGAAAAGACATCTTTGATTTTACAAATAATAGTTATGATTAATACATACCTACTTTTGATTGTGTTGAATGTAGATTTAAGTTTAATAACTGTTGCTTTTAAAAGTATAAAAGTCAAAATTGATTATTGATACATTTTTTGCCAATAAATATAACTTTCGTAAATATGTAACTCCAAATAGTTCTTCTATAAATTTTAAAGAAAGAAAAAATTTCGCCCCAGACAGGATTTGAAATAGTTCTTTTTGTATCTATAGTTCAAAAACAAATGTTCATTTCCATGCATGTAAAGATATTAGTTTTCATGTTAGTTTTTTGACTAGAGTTACATACGGGAATCTTGTTTTCTAAATTCCCGCTTGTCCCCCCGGGTGACATGCGGGAATTTTTTTTTGAAAAATTTCCACTTGTCACCGGGGGGACAAATTAGGGGATGACATACGGGAATGACTGCCGTGGCCTACTGATCCTGTAAAACTAATAGTGCATTTCGTAAAAAGTTATGGCTTATTATGATGATAATTCATAATAAGCCATAATTCAAATTCATTCATAATTAAAAAAAAAAATTTTAGATTCATGTGTGAAATAAAACAATTTGAAATTTGCAAACTATATTTTACAAGTTAAGTATATTCACGCCCATATCCCCGAAGACGTAGGCAAAGGCACAACCAGGGCACCCACGACTAGCCGAAGACACTAAGTATTTAATAAGCAATATAATATACAAATATTTAATAAGCATCCCTCTAGGATAAAAATATTACCAGGGAATGCATTTAAAGCAACTTCAAATAGATGTCTTGTAAATATAGACGAGTATGTACAAAAAGATAATAAATCAAATTGAGTTTAAATGATTACATAGCTATTGATATTATAAAATGAAACAAATGTAAAATATTTTTTTGTTTAATGAAATTATTAATATTGACAGAATTTAATAAATAGGGAATATGAAAAATATTATAATTAAATTATAATATGAAGATAAGACAATAATGAAATGGTACTATATAACGAAATTATAAAACTTTACATAATAAAATTTAATGTTTAAAATTAATGAAATATAAGTAGAAAATGTTAGGACTTAACAAATTTTGTAACAATATTTGTAACACTCATATTTTTATGCAAAAATATAGTATTTTGTTTTAATTTTGATAGCGCTAAATTTTTAATTAAAAAATATATGGCACCAAAATTACAGAAAATGAAATAACAGACAGACAAAAGACATATCGAAAAGTTATTTAAGACAACTGCAAAGAAAAATTTTTTTTTGAACTTCTTCCTCTTTATAAATATGGCTTTCGATCGTTTGTAACGACTACTTTGCCAATGTCAAGTTAGTTAATTAGTTAATTCAGTCAGTCATAAGTCACTATGTACAAAGTCATGTCAGGTCAGGGTCTTGAGTAAAGCGGTGGCTTCGTTACTCAAGCTCATCTAGGGGATTTGACGGCAGCGATGAAATAGACGATACACTAATTTCTTCATGATTATTTCATTTGTGCACTTTCACTGAACAAAATTAATTTAATTCCCAACTAAATTAATCAATTTCACTCAAAATAAACTCGAAATTCAATAATAATAAAAAAATTACGACCGCCTTCATTCACGATGGCGTCAAAACTCCTTTTTTGAAATTAATATAAAGAAATTGTAAATCACTACATAGTGTAAAACAAAGTCGCGTTCTCTGTCCCTATGTACGGACATAAAATGCTTAAATCTTTCAAACTACGCAACGGATTTTGTTGCAACTTTTTTAATAGATAAAGTGTTTAAAGAGGAAGGTTTATATGTATATTTTACACCCGTGCAAAGCCGGGGTGGGCCGCTAGTACATAATAAACAAAATTTCCACAAATTGATTTAACCCCAAAGTAAGCAAATTATATGTTTGTGTTTTGGGTATTAGCCAACGCTACTAATACGAAGAAATACTTATATAAATTCTAGTATAACATAAACACTAGTATATATTAAATAAACACTCTAACTCAAAAATACACTTATTTCTGGTTATCACACTAATGCCTGCCCCGTCGAGAATTGAACCCGAAACTAACGATTGGCGTTACGCTAATCCCTAGGCCTACGAGATGGTCAATAAAAAAAATATGTATAAAAAAATAAAAAAACTAAATAATACCCAAAAATAGCCCAATCTCTTTCAGGCCGACTGACTGATTTAATGTATAGCAATAGGCAACGTACCATATAATAGAATGTTAGACCTGACGCCATAGAACAACAACGCACCTATAACATCTATGGTGTCTATAGGCCATGTTTTTTACCATCAGGTGAGCTTGTTTGTTGTCATATAATGTAAAATGTTAAATCAATGTTTATTAGTACAGATTGTAATAATGTCTATGTTGATGTTGACCTGGATAAACAATCTCGGTCCAGGGGACTGATCGATACGTATCGACAGTACCTCATCTGCCCGTCCTTGACATACCTGTACAAACTTTAAATAGGACTCTGTTTACGATATTTATAAGCTTTAGATTTTCTACATTTATACCTTTGAAAAGTAAAACAGTGTTTCGAGTTGTGTCTATTTAGCTTTAGCTTCTATTTTTTATAAGTAACCTTTCCGACCCGGCAGACGTCATTCTGCTATTTTTTTTAATGTGATTTTAATAAAAATGTGGGAGTGAGTCACTTTTATCACTTACGGGTATAAAAATAGATGTTAGCCGATTCTCAGACCTACTTAATAAGTTCACAAAATTTGAATAAGAATCGGTCAAGCCGTTTCGGACAAGTAGGTACGGAAATGAACATTGTGAAGATTTTTATTTACAACGCAGTAAAACTGCAATAATTTAGTGGCAGTAAAACTGTAAAAATCGTCTACAATTTCAATAACTATGTTGTCATACACGAAAATTGAAAATTTTCCTCGTTTGTCCTGGGAGTCCATTATCAGTCGATCGAAAATCTTTCGAATAAAAGAAGAAGTAATGACGAAAAAATAAATTAATATACATAAAAAATAAAAGAGTTGCAAAATTAACCTCCTCCTTTTTCAAAGAAGGTTAGAAAATCGACTCCAATTTTCATATCACGTCGAATGATCACATAAAGTCCATGCTTTATTAAAGCAGCAAATTTAATAGATCTTGACATTTTGAAATCATTATTCTTTTGAAAAAAGAACCATCATAATTCATTCCACATAGACCTATGAAACGCGTAACAAACATACAAATAAATCTTCAGTAGAAGTGATAGCCTACTCCTTTTTAGAATCGGTTGCAAAAAGATGGACAATGTCACAAATCAATAATCATATGTTTTTATGGGATAAGAGACCAAACCAAGTCTCTTTCTCTCTCTGATCTCACTATTGCAAATACGATTGGCGAGCGTAACCCCACAGATAATAAATATATTTTTAAACTAACTGTTGCCCGCGGTGTTTTCCGCGCAGTTATTGGTCACATAGTAGTAATAAAAACTATCCTAAGTGTTAATCCAAATTACCCTTACATAACTTAACCGATTTTCATGACATTTGGCACACACATTGCGCCAAATGTCATGAAAATCGGTTAAGTATTTTTTGTGTAAAAGAGTAACAAACAAACAAACATACAAACTTTCGCAATTTATAATATGAGTAGGATAACTAATTGAATATAAGTAATACTATCCATGTCATAAGTTGGCAATCGCATCACGCCTGTAAATTGGTCCATCCATAAGTTTGCTAACTTGTTATTGACAGTTTCTTGTCAAATAAAAGAAATTGTAAGTTTATTTTAATTCAACATTTACGAGACAGACCAACGTCTATCGGTTAGATAATTGGTAATAATTAATTTACTTTGCTTAACAAAATAAAACAAAACTGTTGATACTTAAATAGTGTCTAACTTGCTTAATTACTTGTCATTATTTATACCGGTAATCTATAGCTTATTGATTTGAAAAATCTATTGTTTGTGTTATATTTACATTTCTTGCAAAGCCTATTTTGATTCTAATAAGCACAATTTAGATAACCAATTTAAAAAAGGTTTAAATAGAACTTAAAGAGCGATAATCGCCTCTGTGGTCTAGCGGTCCGAGTGTTGGACTTGACTGCATGAGGTCCCGGGTTCGAATCCCGGGTCGGCCAACAAAATAGAAAATTGGATTTTTCCAATTTTCTAATAAAAAAAGTGTTGGTCGGGATTGGAAATGTGCCTGGTTGGCGATAGGCTTGCCACCTATCTCATTGTGGGACTTAGTGTCTTCGGCTAGTCGTGGGTGCCTTGGTTGTACCTCTGCCTACCACTTCGGGGATATGGGCGTGAAGATACTTTTATTTTTATGGGGCGATTTTAATTTTTAAATGCTTTATTTAAAATTGTAATCTGTCCAACAAATAATGCTAAAATTAAATATTTCTGTGGAATTCAATAAATTAAATGTACTTAAAATTGTACTCGTATAGTAAAAAGCTTCCATGTTGTATAGTACTCAAATCATTTTTTTGTTGCATCTAATTGTTTATGCTTTTTAACCGACTCCGGAAAAGAAGAGGTTTACAATACAATTCGAGTGTTTTTTTGTATATGTGTTACGTGATTATTTGGACAAATAACTACTACTATTTACTAGGTGGTAGAGTTTCACAGCGATTGGCCCGTGTTGGTACCACCGCCTTACCTATTCCTGCCGCCATGACGTCAGTGATTGCCGTTGACGTGTTCCGGTTCAGTAACAGACATGTCGCATTATAGAGCGCGCCGTTAATGCAGGGCCGGATTAGTGGAGATCTAATGTAATTATTTCATAGATAATTAATTGGGCCTATAAAATTGGTTCGTTATTTAAATGACGTTTTAAGAAACGAATGAGACCTTGTCAGCATTCTATGAATGGTTAGCGTGAGACAGTACAAAGAGACGACATGCGACCTCTGTATTTAATTATATTATTACTATACATCTGGGTCAGTGGGTACATTTTTTATCATAAATTACTTCTGGCTCACTGTGCCTCTGTGGTCTAGCGGTTCAGTTGTTGGAATTGACTGCATGAGGTCCCGGGTTCGAATCCCGAAAAAGAAATTTGGGTTTTTCTAATAAAAAAAAAATATTGCTCGGGATTGGAAATGTGCCAGGTTAGCGATAGGCTTGCCACCTATCACATTGTGGGACTTAGTAGTCGGCTAGTTGTGGGTGCCTCGGTTGTGCCTCTGCCTGCTTCTTCGGGGATATGTGCGTGGAGGTGCTAGCTTACTGAGCCATGATAATTCGTCTAGCATACACCCATGTCTTCGCGTTAAGCCCCTTGCCAGACAGATGTAGAATTGCAGGCGAAGCTTTAGATTCTGACTGTAGGATACTACCGCTAATATGTATAGTGTCTATAAGAGATAGTAGTCTTACCTTCAGGAAACCCGCCTGCTGTCCTATAACATAAGAAAATGATAATGAATAATAATTTAAAAATTTACTGATTTTTCATTAGGGTGCGAAGTTATCCCAGTTTTAAAAATACCTTATATAATAATTATAGACTAGCAGTTTCATGAAGCTTCGCCTGCGAAACTTGGGTTTTACTGCACCGATTTTGATGAAACAAAGCCTATGTCACTCAGGGATAATGTAGCATTCTAAGAGTGAAAGAATTTTTGAAATCGGTCCAGTAGTTTTGGAGCCTATTCATTTCAAACAAACAAATAAACTAAAAATCAAACATTTCCTCTTTATAATATTAGTATAGATATAAGGAACAGTAAACTTTTCATTAAATATCAAAGTTCCAATATCAAATATCAAGTATCCCCCGCTTTTATACGATAAAATGTTTTTATCTAAATTTTTTAACTAAAAGAAAATTATTTTCAATTTTTGAATCCAGATAGTTATAAAAAGCTACTAGGTACTTTCGTTTTTAAAACTATAATTAAAAAAAACTATAATTTACTTTATTTTGTTTTTTGTTTAACTTTGTGCATTTTTGATACTTTGGAATGGTTAGGGAATAATTTTAAACGAATTGCTTTAACTATCAATATGAAAATACTATCGTTTATGTGGTAGAAGACAATATTCATTTATTGGGCTGTCGTACACAAACATAACAATACGAACATTCGCGCAAGCGCCACGCGCCGTCTTACGAATTTTGTCTTAAGATTCGGGTCACGTGTCCTGACGCGAGTTTAGAAATATTTACCCATTCTATATTCCTATTTCTATGACTCATTCCAAAAAAAGTGCACAACGCCGCTAAAGAAGTTTTTACTTCAAATCTCTCTACAAATTAATCAAATTGATATTATCTCCAAGCAAGCAAATTATGTGCTTATGTTATGAGATAACGATATTAATACAAAGAAATACTTAAATATGTAGTTACTGGAATAAATATATAAAACACCCACATACAGATATATAGTTATCAACGTTCATGACACAAATACCTGCCTCGACGAGAATCGAATCCACGCTTTGCGGTTAGTGTAGTAAGGCGTGAATGCTAACCCTCGATATTATTTGAAAACTGCTTCAATCAGGTCAATCTTTTAATTATAAGAAATGGCAATCAAGCAGACAAATTTCTGTACTGTGTAAAATTCGAAGTAACACCTTCCTGCCAGCAGATGTTCAGCTCTATCTTATATCACATTGGGTCACGTACCTACTTCCTTATTTTGTCGCGCGAGTTTTTTAAAACTATGACATCTATCTCTTAAGCTATTCAACGAAATGAAACTATGTCAAGGACAACTTTCGATAAATAATGTGTTTATTTGTTTCATGATTAATATTTGTTCATGAAAACACTTTCGCTGATAAGCCGTTAATATAATAATTAATAAAATAATAAGAGGCCGATAAAATAATAACACACCAAGAATACTTATGGCGCGTTGCCAAACCAAGTTTAGGATACTCATTTGCTAAAGCAAGAATTTTATTAATCATCCTTGCTCTGGGTTATTTAAATGAGTGTCATAAATACCTACATAAGATATAAATCGGGCAGCAAAAAGGGAGAAAATGCGTATTTTTCATTTAATAATAAAACTAGCTATTACCTGTGTCATCACCCGCGTTTTCGCAGGAACCCGTTGTGCGATCGGGATTAAAAGTGCCTATATGTTAATCCAGATCACAATCTATCTGTGTTCGGAACTTCAGTCAAATCCGTCCAGCCATTCGAGCGTGAAAAAGTAACAAACATACACACATCCTTACAAACTTTCGCATTTAATACTAGTAGGATTAACGTTGCCCGGGATTAAATAAGTATGTACCCAGTTGGCGATAGACTTGCCACCTATCACATTATGGGACTTAGTATCTTCAGTAGCCTGGGTGCCCTGGTTGTGCCTCTTCCTACTTCTTAGGGGATATGAGCGTAAAGATACTTTAATTTACTTTATAATATAAATACAGGCTCAAAAAACAGCATTATTTATCCAATCATGGATCCATAAAAATGATTAGCATTGTCAAGTTAGATTAGCACATAAAATGCATCCACAAGCTTAACAACCCAACGTCAGGTTGGCAACGCATCATTAGGTACTGCGTTTGTTGTCAATAGAAAGGAGGTATTTCTTATCACCAGGAAATCAATCTGCTTTTTTTCTGATGTAACCTGAATTTTTTTCCAAGATCTTTTAAATAATTTAATTTCTTTTTGTTCTAGTATAACGAAACATGTTCCAAGGAGGTATTTGGGCTAAGCTGCAGAGCTTCTACAAGTGGTACGTGCTGGGTCTGGTGTCGGTCGGCTACATCCTGGGGGAACTCGGGCATTACTTAATAGGTAAGAGTTTTTACAAACACATAGACAAGCTTTGCATAATTGACAAAAAGCTACACTCGCTTTGCATAAGTCTGGACTTATCCCAACGTAATTGTATGGCAGCGAGAGTTGAGTATGCCAGAAAAAGCATGGAAGTAGGATGAATGCGGTCGAAATGAGAGCGCTACGGAAAATCTGTGGTGCATTCGTAATCCGTAACAGTGAGATCCAAGAAAGAGTAGGATTGAAGGAAAGTGTTGGTGTTAAAATGCGAAAGGGCATGCTCCGCTGGTTCGGTCATGTGGAAAGAATGACAGATGAAAGATTGACTAAGCAGATATGCACTGCGAATGTAGATGGATGTAGATACCGTCGTCAGGATCGTGAGGTCTGGCACTCGATACTCTCTGTCTACTCCGTAAGGGACTTGGCGTGAAGATATGTATGTACGTATGTATGTAGACAACCTTTTTTTGAAGACATTGTGTAAATAAGATAATTAACCGGCTCCAAAAAAAGTAGATTTTGACTGTATGTTCTTTGGTTTTGATGCGCGTTTATTTGGCCAATAACAAAACGATTTTATGTTTCTTTTCTGGAAAGGCAGGATTTAATTTATATTTGATCATACAAATCCATATTGATATTATAAATACAAAAGTCTGTCTGTCTATCGGTCTATCTGTCAGTTGCTTTTACAAGGCTAAACCGTTGAACCGATTTTGATGAAATTCTGGGTTTAAACATAGGCTAATGTTTTTGGATAAATAGGTAACTGTAAAGGCCACCGGCGTAAAAGTGCTGTGCAGCAACTTGCCCTGGTAAGGATCCACCGCCTTATCTATTCTGTGGCTATGACTCTTTCGGTATGGTAGCTGGTAAACTTGTACAATAAGCGTAAGATGCCTGCTTGAAGAAACTGCCTGGATACAAAACGCACCTATAACATCTATTGTATCTATAGGCCACGATTACCTCTCACCGTCAGGAGAGCCGTGAGCTTGTTTTTTGAACTCTAATATAATAAATCTATATAAATAATTTTTAAGGATTCTAATTTCAGCTATGTTCTATATTATATCCGACTGGAAAAAGGCTTAAGTTTTTAGAGTATTGTCGTGCTTAAATAAAATTGTTGATCCTTGATGATGATTGATGTTTCGTCTGAAGTGAAAAAAATAACTACTTTAAAGAACCGACTTCAGAACTAAAAAATAAAAAAGTTGAGAGGTGTCAAGGGACACCCGGATTGAACGAAGTTCTCTCTCCCCCCTCTCTCTCTCTCAATCTCTATCAATCTCTAGTAATCTCTATCTCTCTTATAGAGAGAGACAGACAGAGAAACATGAATAAAAAAAAAGAAAATAAAAATATAAAAAAAATAATAAATAAAAAAATACAAAAAAATGAAAATGATAATAAAAAAAATAGAAAATGAAAAATAAAAAAATTGCCCGACCCGGGATTCGAGCCCGTGACCTCATGCAGTCAAGTCCAACTACTGAACCGCTAGACCACAGAGCAAAAAGTGTCGTGACAACATTTTCGTAAGATTTTTTTCCGTCTGAGGCCCCATTCACAATGCGTAATAAGGAACTTCGTTCCAATAAAGATTAATTATGTAAAGTATTAATTAGTTAAGTACTACATATTAATTATAAGTGTTGTTTATATGTTTGAAGTCGGCGTCAAGCGTTAAACTAATAATTATAAGTACCTGAGTATTAAATTGGCTTGGTACCGACTTCAAACCTATTAGTAAATGGCACATACAAATAATACTACCTGTATATAATTAATGTTATATCTTTATGTTTTACTTTTTAGGTTTAAAGTCGGTTCTTTCAACGTAGTTATTTTTTTAATACTTTTTAGTTTATAGCTGATATGACTTAATTTAACAAAAATACACATCGGGATAGGTGAAAGTAAATAGAAAAATGCTCATAAAATAAAAACGAATGGGCCTACCTGAACCAAATTTTTATGGGACCAATTCGAAACTATTCCGCATCAAACAAATTAAGAATTACGTAAATCGGTTGGAAAACCTTGGAAAAATCGGTGTACACACAAAAATATATACTGGCCGAATTGAGAACCTCCTTCTTTTTTTTTAACTCGGTTAAAAAGGATAGTAGCTGACTGAAAGATCCAAGAAACAGATGCAAATTCGAATGTCGATGGTTTTAAGTATCTGGGGAGACCTAGGTTGACATCCCATTACCGGATTGATCGGGCAATATCCAGAGATGGCATCAAGAGAGTAATGAAGGTAAAGAAAGCCAGACTGTAGGAAACGTGGCACGTGCGATACTCTCTGCTAACCCCGTTTGAAGTCCCTAACGGCCAATATTAATAATCAATCCTTATCCAAAACTTGCTGTCCAAGATTGATATTTTGATCCATTTTTATATTATCACTTGCCAATAACATATCTGTGGACAGGATAAATATGGCAATTAGGTATGGGATAGGCCGCCGGATACGCAGCTATCTAGATTGCTTGAAATCCATTAAATTGAGATACATTATTAACATTGGCCGTAAGTGAATTTATATACACAGTGACGACTTAATAAATTTTTTTTAAGACTAGCTGCCTGTTCCAGCTTTGCTCGGATAGTAATTTTTTTGATCATAAATTGAGATTTAAGCTATCCTATCTTTCAAGTTGGATCAAACTGCACACGGTGTGCAAATTTGATTGAAATCGAGAATCGAAATCGAAATAATCGAAAGTTTAGGAGTCCACCGCGGACAAACAACGTGACACGTAAACTTGTCGAAAAGTACCAGTGCTATTTAAGATGTATGGTAATTATAATATATTAATTTTAAACATGAAATTTAAAATTCGATCACGTTTTATGTTTCATCAATCTCATCAAAAATTCAATTAGGTAGGTACTCTAGTTGAATCCTAATTTAGTTCATCTCGTTTTATATCCGACATACAGTGTGCTTGTTATATTTATCGAATATATAGGACCCACAGGTATGACAAAGTATACCTTAAGTATTGAGATGCAGCATTTTACTGTAAAAAGATTTTTTAAAATGTCTGGTTAAACTGGTGTCTGGATTATTACATTTAAATATTTAAAGATACACAACACAACGTGAACACGTCTCATTTATTATTTATTATACTTATTAAGAACCTTCTATAATATACCCACTCACTAATAACTTAAAATATTATTGGAGAATTAAATCCCGCTATCTAACAGAGTAAAAAATATTCACAAAGGTCATCATTCTCGCAACTGAATTTTTTGAAGTGTATACTTCTTTAGCGGCGTTGACCACTTCTTCTGGAATGGGTAAAAACTTCTTAACTCGCGTCAGATCGTCAGATCGTAAGACGGCGCACTGCGCTTGCGCGAATAAAACAGCGCGAGATATACAATAAAACGTAGATTCATTGCTGTTTTTGTATTGCTTAGATATTTCCGAAGAGTATAGAATTCGCAATGGATAATACGCCGCAATATACCTACCATTACATTCTCACAAGACAACATAGCAGATACGTACGAGTATAATATCAACAGACATTGCTCTATTTGTTCCAGCTTGAAAACAAGCTTTATGTGTAGACGATCAATGTTCGTTATAAATGATAGTACTTTCATTTCATACTGATAATTAAAGCAATTCGTGCAAAATTATTCCCTAACCATTTCAAAATATCAAAAATGTACAACGTTAATATTCAAGTTTTCACTTCTGCTGGCACTCCCGGAGTGCAACCCGTCTTTTATTTCAGCCTATCGATTACATCTTTTATATAATGAAACTTAATAACGTCTGGCTTTCTCTGTACTGATGTTAAGTTATTGGGACTGTCGTGGAAATCGTAGTCAACAGAAGAACGACTTTTTTTTCCGTTTTGGGTAGTAATATACTAAAGTATTTTGACCTTTTCATATAAAACTTATGTTCAATTATTTTTTTTCAAATAAAGAGCATATTTCTATATTTCTGTTCTTTATGCTGAATAAATTCATTAGGAATTTTAGGCTTGTTATATCTCACGTTTCCAACAATAACCAACTTATGATCGTTTAGCAGTTCTTTGGCTAGCGGAATATCTGTGAACCAATTATCCATCGTCACATTGCGATTGGTTCCTGAAAATGGTCGAATTAATCTCTTTAGTACAGCGTTTTTTTTTTTTTTAGTACAGCGTTTTTTGAGATGTAGGAACATTGGCTCATCTGTCTGTCATCAAATACAAACTCCTATGTTAAAAAATAAAATTTTGTTTTTCCTAGTTCCTGACTGTTATACAGGATAAAATGTACCCTATGCCTTTCTCCCGGTTCTAAGCTACCTCCTTATGAATTTTTAGCCTAATCGGTTTAACTTACTTGACTATATATACATATAGATGATTAATCTTTCATAATTATGTATTCGTCTAGTTTTCATTGCTTTTAAGATATTGTATTCTGCTATTCGCGGCAGAGACAAATCCAACTCATCAAAAACCATGAAAATTGGTCCAGCAGATCTCGAGTTGTAAGTGTTGTAACAAATCCGTCTTTGTTTTATATTAAACTAGCCGACCCGGCAAACTTCGTATTGCTTGACATTAACAGCTACTACATAATATTCGACGCTCCGATAGTAGCGCAGTCTGTCGGATCCAATGTGAAACATTCCAAAATCAACAACTACTTTTTATTAAAAAAAATATTGAAAAAACATTTTCCAGGAGACCAAATTGTGAATCTAAACCTATCTCGAATTCCCTTGAACAGACTCAAAAAGTTTCATCAAAATCGGTCCAGTCACTAGAAGGAGTTCAGTGACAAACACACGAACACAAGAATTATATATATAAAGAATATATGTATAGCTAATAACAATAATCATTGCGTTTTTTTTTTATTTCGTAACGTATTCATTTTCTACCACGAACAACCGCTACCTGTTAAGGCCCCATACTTAGTCAGCCAGAAGAGCCAATTCCATGATTACTATGAAATATTGCGCTCTAAAGTCTTAAGCGCCAAATCACTATTTTTGACACTATAAAAGTAACTTGACAAAAAATACAAAAACTGAAACAGTTATCTTTTAGGTATAATACTTATCTATGTTTATGTTAAATGTGGTGTCGATATTTTCATAATTGTAGTAGACAGATGGGTTTTGCTTTCAAAAAAGGGTTAACTTTTTGATTTTTTCTATCGAGCAAAGTGAAATGAATCATGTTTTGGAAACACTTGTCTTATATAGCATATTAATGTTAATCTTGTGTATTTTTGTCGCCAAGAGCCATAATTGCTTTGTATGAAAAAAACAGTATATTGCTGACGTATTTTAGCATACACGGCCTCTTAATTGTAAATGCACCGCCTCGAGGTCGAAGGGCTAGCGAACACGCCTAACTCCACTAGGCATTTTGTGAAATGGACATAGTTTTCCTTATTTCCGGATCCAATGTTCATTAAAATTTTACTGGTATCTATTTAAGTAGGTATATGTTTTATCGCTTCTGTGGTCTAGCGGTTCGGCGTCGGACTTGACTTCTTGAGGTCCCGGGTTCGATCCCCGGGTCGGAGTACAATAAAATTAGAAAATATGTATTTTGAATTATCTAATATAATTAACGTTGCCCGGGATTGGATATGTGCCCGGTTGGCGATAAGGTTTCCATCTATCACATTGTGGGACTTAGTGTCTTCGGCTAGTCGCGGGTGCCCTGGTTGTGCCTAAGCACCTTCGAGGTGAGAGGTGAAGATACTTTTATGTTTTATTATCAAAACACAAGTACATAATTTGCTTACTTTGGGTTTAATGCAAGTTTTGAAGTTAGCTCAGTTTATGTAATTTGTGGTGGGATATTTATTTAATTAATATTTTTCTTAGGAACAACTTCAAAAGTAACAGCTGACGATCTACATTATGGTGATAAAGCTTGTATGCTGAACGCCACCCACCTGACATTGAGCCAGC
Organism: Calephelis virginiensis; assembly: GCA_002245475.1. NCBI lineage: Eukaryota > Metazoa > Arthropoda > Insecta > Lepidoptera > Riodinidae > Calephelis > Calephelis virginiensis. The sequence continues at coordinate 21,184 of NJDC01011237.1, read as the reverse complement.
TTCCCGTCGTCTGCGAAAAGGTCAACTCCAGTGAAATGTAAGTTTTTTAAACGTTTTCTATTTGATGGTAGCGCAATTAAATGAAATGAAAGAATTATAAATTTCGCTAATATTTTCTTTTGTGTTATTTTTTTTGTCATAAGATGACCTCTTACCGCCTCTGTGGTCTAGCGTTACAGCGTCGGACTACACTTCTTGAAGTCCCGAGTTCGATTCCTGGTTCGGGCAACAGAAAAAATAAAAACTGAGTATTACTAATTTTCTATTAAAAAAAGTTGAGAAATGTCAAGAGACACCCGGATGGAACGAAGTTCTCTCTACCCCCTCTCTCTCTCAATCTCTATCAATCTATAGTAATCTCTATCTCTCTTATAGAGAGAGACAGACAGATAAACATAGAAAAAAAACAAAAAAAAAATAAAAATAGAATAAAAAATAGAGAGAGACAGACAGAGAAACATGAAAAAAAAAACAAACATGAGCAATCCGCAAAGCTTACTATAGCAAAACGTGTCGTGACAACTTTTCGTAAGATTTTTTTCCGTCTAGCCTCCTTTCACAACGCGCAAAAAGGAACTTCGTTCCAATAACGTTACCCAGGATTGCATATGTGCCCCGTTGGCGATAGGCTTGGCATTTGCAAACACATTTCAACATAATTTTAGGTAGCATAATGAAATACATAAACAATACATATATACTAAGAAAAATACGTATTCTATAAATATTGACTATATTCTACATACATAAATACAAATATTACAGTATTTACTTAAATATACATATATATACACATATATATACAAATACACATACATACGACACAAATATACATCTATATAAATACGTACAAAAATTAAACAATAAATAATATCTGACAACACTACTGTGATAAATAATTGAAAAGGGAACGTTTGAGGGAAAACTTAGTTAAGCTATTTCTGATATCCACAGGAAGAATGTTCCAAAAACGAACAGCTTGGAACGTGAAAGATTTGGATACAAAATCAGTACGACAGAGTGGAACTTGAAGGATAGGATTATTTTTGGAACGCAGTTGCCGAGAATGGGTTAAGTTTGAAATTGAAATATAGATTTGAGATACTGCGGGGTATCAGGGTTGTAAAGTATATTAAAGTATATTAAGGTACAAATCATTCTTAATTGTCTGCGTTGACGAATGGGAAGCCATTTGAGTTTTTTCCGATAACATGAAACATGATCATATTTCCTTAAACCAAAAAAGACGAAACGGATGCAGTTATTAAGCATACGATCTAATCGGTCCAAAAGACATTTATTGAGGTCACTAAAACAAACATCGGCATAATCAATAATTGGAAGGACAAGTGTCTGTACTAGTAAAATTTTACTCGTGGTAGGCAAGAAATTTTTGTGGCGATATAGAGAGCGTAAGGCAATATTAACTTTACGGCATACTTCGGAAATATGTAGTGTCCAAGAGAAAGTTTTATCGATAAGAAGACCAAAATCTTTTACATGCGAATGAAATGGGATATCTACGTTGTTATAGACTATACGATCAATAGAACTCCAATACAAGTTAACAATTCGCTGAGAACTACCAATAATGATTGCTTGGCATTTATTAGGGTTAACTGATATACCAAATCTGTTTGACCATTCAAATACATCATCAAGGTCTTGATTGATGTGCCGTGTAGTATTATTGATTTCGGCAACATCTGAATGAGCATGTATTTGCAGGTCATCAGCATACAGTATTTTTTTAGTTTTATGGTATTTAGCTATGCGTTAAGATATTTATGATTCAGTCAGGAAAATTATGTTTGATAAAAGAAGACTGCTTTTGCAGATCCATCAATGGATTTTTTTATGGATTACACATTCGGGAACACATTCTGAGAATCGAACTCAAGATTTCATGTACTCAACGGTGATACCGAACTAATAGACCATAGACCCGATTCAATCTTCAATGTAAAAAAAAAAATTACGCCCGTGTCGCCGAAAACGCAGGCTAAGGTACAACCAAAGCATCCCAGACTAGCTGAAGATACCAACTGCCACAATTTAATAGGTGACAATTTTATTGCTACCGGCCTCGTAGCCAATCCCAGCCAAGTGGAAACGGTTTCTTTAATCAGAAAATTAAAAAAAATACATTTTTTTCCCCACCCGGAAATAGAATCGTCTCTAGTTCTTATGTTGTCAACACCAATACTGAACCAATAGACCATAGAGGCGATTCAGTTTTCAATGTTTCTTTTAAATTTAATATTACTCTAGGTAATCATACCTACTAGGTATCAACACTAGGTATTCTTCTTTTTGTTTTCAGGACAAAGAATTAGGTTTACATTGTTAAAACCTGTGATCACATTTATGCCACGACTGGTTCGCGTGATTTCCTAGCCCAGGCAACTTTTTGTGATCATAAGGAAGTTATACTATATTTAATAAGCGTTAAACTACAGGTTCAACTCAAAAAAGGTGTCATAAATTTTTTGTATAGAAGCAAGGGTTCTCAAACTTTGAAAATAACGGACCACCAACCAAATAACATTTATTTAAGGAACCCCATAACAAGTAATTTCAAATCAAGGACAGAGCAATTCATAACAATTCTTTTTCATAAAATTTCATTTCATTTTTTATTTTTTTTAGCATTTTTTCATTGTTTTCATAACCTTTTGTTTCTAGTTTTTGTTAAAAAACATTTTTTTATATTTTTAAATTAATGGCAAAATGGAACCGCTACAGATTTGACATATGTCCTTTCGTCCGTATGTCACAAATACTTTGCTCCAAAACTAATAGGCATACGCATTTAAATTTTATTGCTTTATGAGCAGATTTAATTACAAATATAAATAAGCAATGGAGCAAGCGCTTCATACCTTATATTGAAACTTAAATTTTTTTTTAATATGACATATACATGCGAAGGGATTAGAGACAGGTCTTTGACATAGAAGTAAATTTTTTTTTTACAAAGTCAATCCTTTTAGGCAGACATTTCCAACATAGTAATATGTGTGTCTATACCTCATAACTACTTAAACCGGGGAGACAAAAGTCTTAACAAATATATGCTGAAGATCTCAATGAAAGCTTTCTGCACAAATTGATTTTTCAAAAGTTGGAAAGTCAAGAGTTTTTACGTTACAGCACGTTTTCCAATATCGAAAATGACTTTTTGTGATATATACAAACACAAAGAAAAACAAAATATATTAATCGCTAAAAAATATGTCAATAGTTTGATTAGATATAGGTAATCGGTACATTATGTATGTAACTATTTATGTGACTCGCACACGTACTTGGCCAATTTTATTTAATTAACCTTTAATGTTAGTAATGTTTTATAATTTTACGGTATTATTAATAATTGCTTCATAGATATAATGTTTTTTGACTACGTACGTTATCCCATGTCGTAGTATGAAATGAATTCTTTCTTACATATTGGCTTGACAGTAACGAGTTGTATAGAGAAACAATTTCGCGCTACCTTGATGACGTTTGAACGGACCCCCGTGTTCCGAGGAACCCACTTTAAGAATCGCTGGTGCCATTCTATTGTCAAGGACTCAAATAAAAATGACATTTATAAGATTAAGGACTACTGCATATGTATGTCATTATCATCATTTCAGCTTTTTGTTTGTTATATATATGCGGCCATCATCTTCCGCATTATTAGCCCGATTGGGAAATCTCGTTATTCGTCGCAAAACTTATTTAAACCTCTTGACCATAGGATGTCTGAAGATAGACATGTGGGCAATTATTATGTCTGGGTTTCTGTTATAATTTCTACATTTGTAATAAACCATCCTGGCGATCATTGATATATTTTTTATTTTGTTTTTTTTTTTGTTATAAGACAAAGAGTACCTAGGCGGCTCCTCTGATGGTAATAGACAACCATCTCCTACAGTTTTTTTTATGATATTGGAAGGCAAACAAGCAGACGGATATCCTTATGTTAAGAAATTCACGCCACCTAGAAACACCAAAGGTGAGGCCGAGATATTAGGCCTCGAGCAAAAGTAACTTTTAGCGGCTACCGGAAC
>NJDC01011237.1:0-16906 GCA_002245475.1 Calephelis virginiensis | reverse complement strand
TTGGAAGGCAAACAAGCAGACGGATATCCTGGTGTTAAGAAATTCACGCCACCTAGAAACACCAAAGGTGAGGCCGAGATATTAGGCCTCGAGCAAAAGTAACTTTTAGCGGCTACCGAAACAGACGGACGGAACACGTCGACGGCAAGCACCGACGTTATGGCGGCAGGAATAGATAAGAGTAGGTGGTAGATTTTTGCATCGACTCGTCCAGAATGGTTCGTCATGATGTGTTCCAGTTCGGAGGGTAAGGTAGCCAGTAAACTTACTTTGTTCGAAGAATAACATCCTGGCCTTTGGTAGAAAGGCACCATTACGACCGTTAAATTTCTTACCATAAGGAAATCCATCTGCTTGTTTGCCATCCAAAGTCATTAAAAAGAGCTTATAGCATGGCAGAGTGAATCTTTCACCAATGTTTATATTATTAAGGGCTGATTTTTATGACATTAGGCAGCGAACAAGCACATAGGTCTCTTACTGGTAAGAGACAACCGTGGCCTATAGATAGACACCATAGGACATAAATGATATAAGTGGCCGGGATAATAGATTTATAGTCAGAGCCCGATCTAGAGGGAGGCAAACCGGGCAATTGCACGGGGCGGCAAAAACGAGGGGCGTCGAAATTAAATCTTAATATATAAAAATTACGTGTCACGTCGTTTGTCTGGACTATTAAACTACTTAACCGATTTCAATCAAATTTGCACACCGTGTGCAGTTTGATCCAACTTGAATTACATCTCAATTTAAAAAAAAAACCGAGCGAAACCGGAACAGGCAGCTAGTATTTGTATAAGTTTAAGTAACTGTTTTCCAATTTATTTTTGAATAGGAATATTTCTTAAAACAAAACATATTTTGTATTAATATCGGCAGGGAAAATGTGTTTTTTATAGGCTAAAATTACATAATCTATGAAATAACGCATGAGTAGAAGTCGGCAAATATTATTTTGCCCGGAGCAGCAAAATAGCTGGATAGGGCGCTGCCTACCGGCTACCCTACCTAATAGATTTTATACAAAAATTAGAAGTATTTTTGACTACTAATTAAAATGTTATTTTTATAGAAATTAGGAAAAATACGGTATATGAATGAAGTAAGGCTGTGCGAAATATTTTTTTATTATTGTTTGAACTGAGTAAACTATGCAATAAGTACGATACCTACATAATACTAGTTAGTTTAAGAGAAAAAAATCTCATTAGTGTCTTATCAGAGGCTATTATAAATTATGTCAATTCATGTACTTCTTTGAAAGTAATTTAATGATGACCTTGAGTCTTGGCCTCGTTCACGGCCAACTCAATGACGGAGCCAGGTTTTTGCTGGACTTCATTTCACGGATATTAGTTAAAAGTTATTTATAATGCATTATAAAATAGCAAAGAAGCTGACAGTTTACATACTTCTTGCTAAGATTTGATAGATTATGTGGGTTTGGGGGTGTTCAAGTATTACGTAACGCAATTTGAGGGGAGGGGGGTCTCGTAAAACGTTACGATGCGTTACAAGGGCAGGAGGAGGTCTTTCTTACAACACGTTACGTAACATTGTTTTTTTAAATAAAATAATGGTTTATTTATTTAATAAATATAAATTTTATTTGGTAAATATAAATAAAAATAAATTTTATTTAGTAATATTACTGCAAAAGGCAATTGAAAGTATAGGTACCAAGAATAAAAACTATAGCTTTTTGCGACTTTAGGATAAAAATAGTCACTTGAGTGCTATGTAACGCTTAGAGATGGGGAGGGGATACAGAAAACATTATGGTGCGTTACAAGGGTTGGAGGGGAGGGTCAAAAATTTTCAAATATTGCGTTACGTAATACTTGAAAGCTCCTTATAAAAGTGTAGTTGTAGTTGTGAGTGTAGTTTTAGTTGTGAGTGTAGGTGACTGAGCTCACTCAATGCAAGTTCTAGTCAACGTGATATTTCTAGTAGCCGGTGCTTATAAAATACAGAGATTGTGTATGTTTTCTTTATCCTATGGTTAAGCCTGGGTAAAGTCGGGGTCTGCCTTCCTATTCTTTACTCACTTTCCCCAATCTTATGCAGCTGCCAGTAGCAGTGATATTTCTTTAGGTTTTGGTATTGGTGTTTTGCCCTTAGTCAAGTAGAAATTTGCATCAATTTGCATCAAATTTGCCAAAATCGGGATTCAATTATAATAAGTCACAAGTCGTCAATAAGTCAGTTCAGGGTCTTGGGTAAAGCAGTGGCCTCATTACTCAAGCTCATATAGTGCGATTTGGCATCAACGACGTAATACACGATACGCTAATTTCCTCGTGATTATTTCATTTGTGCGCTTTCACTGAACAAAATTGTACAAAATGCCACCAAATTTGACTAATTTCACTCAATATAAATACGAAATTCAATCATTATGAAAAAACTTCGAAAATCTTTTCTCTCGATGGCGCCAAAACTCTAGCAGTGATATGTAAACCATATTATGCTATGCTATGAGATACCTGCACTGAAACTTTAATAACCAGTCACCAGTTCACGGTGATTATAGTTACCAACAAAATTCTATGGTCAAGTGTCCACGGGGACAACAATCACCAAACGACAGCATTCTGTTTTATCGTGCACTAAGTCTTCTACATATCCTATTAGTTTAACAGAAAATCACTAGATGGCACAACGTCAATAGAAACATGTACAGTTTATCTAACAGCACCAAAAGTGTTTTGTTTCTTTAAAGTAGATAGCGATAACTTAAAATTAGTTTAGTGGGTGCCCAATAAAATTACCACCATAATGTGCTTATGATGGAACTTTTTATAGGCTTAGCGGAAGGCCTGAGGAGTTTTGTAGTTTACCAACCTCAGACTCGTGCAACTTGGAATATTTCCACCATAGTTACACAAGTTAGCACAGTGAACGCTTATTCTACATCTGTTACAAAGTAGTGCCTGATTAAAGAAAAAAGTAGGTAGGCTCGTGAAAACTGTGATTTAGGAGTTAGGACCAAATGTGGCAGAGACTAAGTGCATAGCGTAACCTTGGACACTGTATCTGTAAAATATGAAGGCTGTAAATTTTGTAATATTGACCATGAAACCTATTGTACGAAATACCAGATAAGTTAAAAGAAGTTCAGATCAGGCTCGTTCAACATAAGATATTCCCTACTTAAAAAGGAACTGCTTGTCACGGAGACCATATTCATGTCAATATCCTCGAAGTGGTAAGCAGAGGTGCAACCTGAGCACCCACGATTAGCCTAAGATACTTAGCCCCATAATTAGATAAGTGGCAAACCTATCACCAACCGGCACTTATCCAGTTGCCCAAACCGGGATAGAAGAATGAAATTTTCCGGTTGGCGACAGGTCTACCATCTATCATAGTGTAGTACGGAGTATCTCCGGCTACACGTAAATGTTCTGGTTGTAACTTCGCCTACTTTTTCAGGGATACGAGTGCGAAGATAATATTTTTATAAAAACCAAAACCGATTATGGGGCGTTTCCAGCCTGTGCCTGGGTTGTTAAGTTCAGACCGGAACTCAACAGGGGCCTCCACATTTTTGAGACAGAATAGGGTAAAGCAATGAGACCAGGCCCCGTAAAACTTGACCACAATCTACCTAATCTTCCGTTGACCTTGCAATTAAATAAATATATTAAATAATTACAAAACAATGGATCATTATTACAATAAACAGTTAATACAAATTCCTCATTATAGACAGATAGAAACAATAATTTGCATTATTTAAAAAACGCTACGCAATTAATAATAAGGAAATAAAACCAGTCTGTTAACTACGCAATGGATAATTTTCATGACTCAGGAAATATGGTACTCAGCTGAAATTCGTACCAAATACCTACTTTATGTAGGTACCTGTACATATCTTCACGCCAATCATTTGCAAAGAGGCAAAATATATCGAGTGCCAATTGCCACGATTCCTGCGGACCTAGCTTCCTCCACATTCTTTACTCTTGTCATTCAAAGGCGCCAGTTTCGTCGACTCTTGAAATCACCCTTGATAGTACCCGAGTGATTTGACCGTCGCCTCTGTGGCCTCTTTTTCCCAAACCAAATTTTTCAATAAGAAAAAAATGTTGCTCGGGATTGGATATGTGCACGGTTGGCGATAGGTTTGGTATATTATGGGACTTAGTGTCTTCGGCTAGTCGTGGGCGCCCTGGTTGTGCCTCTGCCTACCTCTTCGGGGATATGGGGTGAAGATACTTACTTTACATAATACGAGTCAAACATATAACCTCGTCTTTTCAAAGTTGGTAAAAATGAGTATGGATAATATTATTATGATATTATGCATTGCAACTCCGATCAAAGATCTCTATTCTGTTGATTGCAAAAAAAAATGCTCCTCCTCCTTCCTCGTGTTGGCCCGGGCTCCTTCGCAGAATAGACCATCCGCCTTCCTGCCAGGCAGCTCGTAAAGGTGAGGATAGGCTTAACGTCACTAACACCGTGACATCCTACCAGGTGGTAGAGTTTTGCAGCGACTCGCCCGGATTGGTACCACCGCCTTATCTATTCTTGCCACCGCGCGCCGTAACGTCTAACGCTTGCCGTTGACGTGTTCCGGTTCGGAGGGCAAGATAGCCGGTAAACTTAATTTTGCTCGAGGCCTAACATCCCGTTCTTTGGTGTCTCTAGGCGGCGTGAATTGCTTACCATCAGGAAATCCGTCTGCTTGTCTACCTTACATTATCATAAAAAAACACAATATTCAATGATGTTTTGTTGTTGTTCACAATTTGTTCGATGTTTGCAATGTTCCGTTACATCATAAAAAGAGTTAACCACCACCAACCCTTGGCACTACCAACCTCTCGGTTATATACGGAACGCGTCGTACCCGAATCCCAAGAGATAGGGGAGACCGAGGTGAGTTGTGACAGAGGAGAGTTGTGACATCGTTGATTGTTTGGAACCTATTAACGGATATTGAGCTCGCAATAGTGTACGTTTATCAGTTCAAGTCTCGAGCTAGCAAACGTGCACTATTGCGAATTCACAAACAGTTTATAGATTCCCATCGACGATGTCACAACTCTATTCTATCACAACTCACATCGCTCTTCCCTACGCTAGGAACGTATCAGCATTTTTGCTCTCGTGCATTTTTACTTCACTCCCTACAAATTCTTCCCATATTTCCTTTCCTTAGATACTCTTCCCTTTCAGAGCCTAAACATTCCCAAAATACATTGCCACCAGCCAGTTCCTCCCGTTCTTTAGGTACAAACTTCCTAAAGTGCGCGAAGTTCCTAAAGTCGCGTGATCATCGCATCATGCCAAAAAAATATGCCAAAGGATCAACAAATTTTTATTTTTATTTTTTTATCGTACTAAAAGGAAAACCGGGCAATAAGAAGTGAAAATAGAATAAAACAATACTTTAATCCATAAAAACTTTTTGTAGCTGTTATGTCAAATAATACGAAGTTCGCCAAGTCAGCAAGTCTAAAATAAAAAAAAACATGGCACTTTTTTAATTTTTGAGGTACAAACTTTTTTGACCTTTTTGACATCCTAGACTGATATGACTTTCTTTCATTTATCTTTGGCCCATGAGAAAACTTCACTCCCTACAAATTCTTCCTATATTCCCTTCCCTTATATACACTCTTCCCTTTCTGAGCCTAAACATTCCCAAAATACATTGCCACCGGCCAGTTCCTCCCGTTCTTTAGGTACAAACTTCCTAAAGTGCGCGCAGTTCCTAACGTCCTAAAAATTAACTGGAGCATGAAAGAAAGACAAGCAAACACAGTTTTGCATTTAGGTACTGCGTTAATGTGGATAAGAATTAATGCGGATGGATTTCTGTTTAGACAAGGTGTTCGACATGTCTAATCATCAGTCCATTAGCTAACTTTTTTTATGATCTTGAATGACTATTCCAACAGGCCTGACTGAAACTGAAGCTGACAGAAAAGCGACGCACCTACAATATCTTCGGAGGTGTTTGTTAACAGCAAAAATCATGTACTCTTTTCTCTATTTTTTGTGCTGTCTCATGCTACAAAAATCCAGCCGCGGTTTCTTTAACCAATTTTGAAGTAAAGCGTCTTTACTAAGTGATCTGAACATTACAGGGAAATTGAAATCGTGATCTAGTTTTCAGTTCATGAAGGATAAGAAACCCGACTAAACCCTGTGACATTTTTCATCAAAATCTACCAAGTAACTTAGTTATTTCCACCTGAGAAAATTCGCAAAATAGTTTTTTTTGATTTATAGATAAACAAGCTACACAAATTTAATCTAACCCCAAAGAAAGCAAATTATATGCTTGTGTAATGGGTGATAGTCAACGATTCTAATACTCACATTACCTGCCCCCGTCGGGGATCGAACCCGAGCTTCGCTGTTAGTTAATGTAGTTATACGTGTACGGTGTACACTAGCCACTCGCCCAACGAGGCGGTCAAAAAAAAATTTTGTCCTGATTGAAGTTCTTGGTCATGTGGTATACGCCGATCGACCAGGTTTCGACAGCCACAAACATTTGTATGATCAAAGTCTTAGTATTTAGGAGTTGGCTTTTAGTTTTTTTTCTATTTATGGGTGGATTGCTCATTGTGAGTATGATGGGCTTGTCTTTAACTCTTAAGACGCCACATTTCCACATTCTATTGAGGTATAGGTCGTCAACATAACTATATCCAATACCTCAATCTATGTATATACTAGCTACTGCGGTAAACTTCGTTCCACCAGTTCCGTTTGTAAATGAAGAATTAAAACGTTGTTTTCCCTAGTTTCCTTACAGTCGAACGGAATAAAAGTATCATATGTCCTTCTCCTGGTTCGAACTCCTTCCTAATCAATTTTAAGCCAAATCGGTTCAGTCGTTCTTGAGTTATATATAGTGAAACTAAAACGACTTACCTTTATATATATATTTATACGTATGTATAGATAAATGCATTCCCATTTCGCGTGATCATCGCATCACGCCAAAAAAATATGCCAAAGGATCAACAAATTTTTATTTTTATTTTTTTATCGTGCTAAAAGGAAAACCAGGCAATAAGAAGTGAAAATGGAAAAAACAATACTTTAATCCATACAAACTTTTTGTAGCTGTTAATGTCAAACAATACGAAGTTCGCCAAGTCGGTAAGTCTTTCTTCTTCTTCTTTCTTTAGGTTTTGGCCTTCACGTTAGTATTATGCCACTAGTCAAGTAGAAATTTGCATAAAATTTTATATTAATTATAATTATTCATCAGTCATAATTCATCAGTAAGTCATGTCAGGCTCTTGGGTAAAGCGGTGGCATCATTACTCAAGCTTATGTAATGAGATTTGGTGGCAACGAGGTAATACACGATACGCTAAGTTCTTCATGATTATTTCATTTGTGCACTTTCACTGAACGAAATTGTACAAAATGCCACCAAAATTGACTAATTTCACTCAAATTAAACACTTAATTCAATAATTATGAAAAAACGTCGACCATCTTTTCACCTCGATGGCGCCAAAACTGCGTCGGCAAGTCTAAAATAAAAAAACATAGCACTTTTTTTAATTTTCGAGGTACAAACTTTTTTGACCTTTTTAACATCCTAGACTGATATGACTTTCTTTCATTTATCTTTGACCCATGAGAAAATAGTTCACTCAAATTGAACTAGGTCAGTTAAGTCTTGTTTAATTCGTTTCGTAAAATATTCAAATTATTTTATCTCTTGTAGTGGAACAGCAATAGTGACCCAGTTTATAAAACATGTTACTGTCTACTATATAAAATATATTGGCAATAAGTGTTACAATTATTTTTTTACAAAAAGTTCTTCTTCATTTATAAATATGTCTTTCAATCGCTTTTCACGACTTATTTAGCCAATGTCAGTTACGGGAACACAAAAAGTTACAATCAATCAAAAACTAAATATGTAAAATCAGAGCCAAAGTCAAGTTTAAAGAAATGTCAACTCCAGACATAAGAGTAAAAAAATGTTCAAAAAGCTGTATAAACAAACATTTATAACGAATTTTTTTGTATATATAATATACAATTATTAGTTATTGTGTGTATTTCATGTCAGTGTGCATAAAAAGATTAACCAACATGCGAGAAATCAACTTAGAACCATTAATTTTTAACAACTTTAATTTCCTAAGGGAAAGTTTAAATGTTTTTTGCGTGTTTACCAATTTTACTGTTGGTTTTTTGACAACCTTTTTTATTGGAAGAGGTATATTCCAGTGACTACTTAGTAAAACGACTACCTTTTGATCACTAAGTAGGGCTCAGCAGATGGAAAGATGGAGAACAGACAGATATAAAATCAAGTGGTCATTCATTCCAGCAAAAAGTGATGTGAAGCATATCCTCTTAGAATATTGAATAACTTTTAAATAGATTAGTTATAGCTATCAGGAAAGCCGTTTGCCTTAAAACTTTCTTTCTTTCTCTAATTCTTAATTGTACACGAAAAAAGTAAAAAAGCAAGTAAATATGTAAAATTATACAAAAGGCGAGCTTATCTCTAAAAGAGATTTCTTCCAGCAAACCCAAAATATCGAGAATGCATAAAAGAAATGTATAACATACAGTGCACAATACAAAAATTTACTGTACAAATAAACACAAACTAAATTACTAATTATGAACAAAGTACTAACATGCTAATTAAATTTTATGATTGGTTTTCGTAGATTTATATTTTTTAATATGATATTGGAAGGCAAACAAGCAGACGGATTTCCTGATGGTAAGAAATTCACGCCGCCTAAAGACACCAAAGGTGACAATGGTGCATTGCCAACCTGAGGCCGGGATGTTAGGCCTTGAGCAAATGTAAGTTTACCGGCTACCTTACCCTCCAAGCCGGAATACGTCATAACGTTATGGCGGCAAGAATAGATAAGGCGGTGGTACCATCCGGGAGAGTCGCTGCGAAACTACCACCTAGTGAGATGTCAAGGTGTTTGATTCGAAATGTAGTCTTGTATAATTATATTAGTAGGTACAATTTTATGCAACTAATGTTAGGTATAGACTTGTTCTATTTATAAACATAGATTACACTGCTTCAAGGTTTAAAATGACAATATGTTCTGAATTTCAGTGTAGTAAAAACTTGAACTGAAACCTTGGAATACTTTAGTTTCTGGTTATTATTAATAGAATGGCAGATGTTGTCTGTACTTTTGTTGTTTTTTTTTTGTGCTTTTAATTTGATTTTATATAAAATAGAGTAAGCATATTATGTTCTTATGAATGCACGTAGGAAGAATTACTTCTTTAGAGTAAAATTTCAAAAATAACTATGATGTTAGCACTTTTTACAAAACTTATGAAAAAGTTTAGCAACTAACTTCAGACTGTTGCTTTTATTTGTGTAGCAACTAACTTTAGACTCTTATTTTTTTGCCAAATCCAATAACTGCCTCCCAACCTAAGACACTCACAAAACTCTACACTACACCGTCACCGCCAGCCTCAGCGACGAAGATCTCTCTTGCGCCCAGCGTTCGCCGAGCGACGAGCCACTACTCCATTATCAAGTCCACCCGGTAACCAGAACGCAGCACCAAGTCGAGGTACGGTCTCCCGGGAGACAGCTCTTATTGCTGGCGTTGTAGGGAACAGTCCAATCCATCTAAATATTGATGTCTCCGGCTGAGCAATTTGCTCAGCCCACAAAGCTCGGTGAAGTTATAAAAACCGCGAAGTTGGCAAGACATCAGTCATTTCCCAAAAATTGCACGCCCTCAAACTTCCCAAAAAAGGCCCGTGAAGTTGTTCACACCGCGAGGCGAGCAACAAGTTAGTCATTCAAAAAAAGTTTCTAAAGTGAAGTTACAAAAACTTAGCAACAAGTTTGTCCTTCCAACTTCTAAAATGGACTATTTTGGTTACAGATGTGAATCACTGACTCTGAATGGAACACGTTACTGCGAGTGGGGCTACAACGGACTGGGGATAGACTACCAGATCCTGGCGGGGCCAGCGTTCATGGCCGTGTTTACAGTCGTCGGCGTCATCATTGGAGTTGCAGCGGATAAGTAAGCTATAACCTTTACTCCTCAGCGGAGAGAGATGTCTTTGTGTGCGTGTGTGTGAGTGTGTATGTGTGAGTGTCTGTGGCATCATGACATTTAAGCGAATTAACAACTCTATTACCAATAGTCTCGATGCTGATGGCATATTTTACCTATGTTTTCCTCTTACGAAAAGCCAAGCAGGAAGAAAGATGGTGTGTTCTACATATGGAATCCGGGGAAAACATTTCTAAATTATTAATATTTTCTTTTAGATACAACCGTGCAAGAATCCTTGGTGTATGCACTTTAGTCTTCGTGGTTGCGATCTTGCTGATGGGCAGTGTCCAGGAATATTGGCACCTAGTGTTGCTCAGGATGATCATGGCTGCCGGGGAATCTGGCTGCAACCCGCTGGCAACTGGAATCTTGACAGATCTCTTCCCTGAACACCAGAGAGCGCTTGTACTGTCTATTTTCAACTGGGGCATATACGGTGGATATGGGATTGCGTTTCCTGTTGGCAGATACATTCCTGAATTAAACGCTTGGGGCTTAGTAAGTTTACTTAAATAGTCTATTTAAGATATAAGAAATAGAGTTAATAAAGATTAGTAACCTAGCAACAACCACAGTTTCAATAGCAAATATATTTTAGCAACAAAACTCTAGCATGCTTATGTCAGTCTTTAGATGGGTTATTAAAATTTGTCGTTACTCTTCACGTACGGCCAATATTAATAACCTATCTAGGATAAGAGAGTATTATTTTAGATCTGTCACCAGGTGCTATTTTTTAAAGATTAGCAAAAATAACTTAGCAACAAAACTCGAGAAGATCTAGCTCTATTATTGTAGTTAGGTTATTAATATTGACCGGTAGTGTATATTATAAATATATTATAGTCAATGATTTAGACTGTTACTGTGTCTGTAAAAATTATGTCACCTTTTAACCAACTTTAACAAAAGAAAGACCAATTTTCCTAAATTTGGTTATACACACACACACACGCACTCTCTCTCTCTCTCTCTCACACACACACACACACAGAGAGAGAGAGAGAGAGAGAGAGAGAGAGGGGGGGTAGCTTGGATTAACGCATAGGATAGTTATTATCCCGACAAAGATGTCCGGGACCATTAACCACGCGGGCAACGCCGCGGCATTAGCTAGTAGTAAATATTTCCATGACAATTAAATTTCCATTTCAATTAAGAAAAAAACCATCATAATGATCGATTTTAATAAGTTTTCTCAACATTCAAAAAGTACTCATCTAAGCCGGGATTGATCAAAATCACTAAAGTAACAGCAGGAATAGGTGGCAAACATATCGACAACCGGACATTTAACCAAAATCAGGTGTATCCCATCTGGCACGGTGACTTGGCCCGGTACCGGGCCAGATGGAAAACACTTGTCACCGGGCCAATTAAAAGTTTTTTTTCCCATTTGGCCCGGTACCGGGCCAAGTCACCGGCCAGATGGGATACACCCTCTCGGGCAACGTTAATTTCATTAGAAAATTGAAATAACACATTTTCTTTGAGTTGCCTTTCCTGGAAATTGAACCCGGAACCCCATGAAGTTAAGTCCATAACTGGACCAATAGAACCAGAAAGGTGATAAACATAAAAAAATGATTGTATATTTGTTTCTCCGAACTTTAAAAAAAAAGTAGAAAGCATCCAATAGCTAATAAATAAAATCTATTCGTATTATAAAAATGGTTTATGGTTGTTCTAGAGCTGGCGCCTGTGCTACTACGGAGCTGGTGTAGTAGGTGTACTCATTGTAATACTAACCTTCCTGACACTTCGTGAACCTGAACGGACTACCATTGGAGAAGAAGGTTTGTGATACCTTACTTTTTTAAATTGGCTAGCAAAAAAGCAAACTAATTAACTGATTCAATAAATAACTGGAAAAATACAATTCAAATTCACTACTCCTTGGTCTTTCCAGGTGGCGTGTACATATAATATCTTATTACCAAATAATTCATTGACCTTATGTACTTTACCATAAAATTAATCAGTAAAAAAGTAACACTTCATGATTCGGTACAGGTTCCGGTAACACGAAAAGTGGAGATGCTAGTTTGGAGTCGGGTAAGAAGATGCCTCAAGTAACCATCTGGCACGTCATCGCCCAGCCGCGAATCCTGCTTCTCTGCTTGGCTGCTTCTATCAGACATTGTGGTGAGCTCAAAAGTCAAAACAGTTTACAGTGCGACCAAGCTAATCTACATTTATGTAAAGTAAAGTAGTGTAGTAGTAGTGTAGTGTAGTGTGTGTGTAGTAGTAGTACACGAGTACCAACACAGATTGTGTAATAGTAGTTTGTACGGTACAGTTGATTTCCTGAGGATGCCTCGGTGTCGAGGTGAAACGTACGTCAAGTGCGATTTGGTGTTCTCTGTGGTGAGTTCTTCGAAAAAGTTAGCGAAGGACGTAACAAGTGTTTTTGTTTCCTGAATTCGGACTCTATTCGTGATCTGGTCACGGAGGTGGGAGGTGGAAACTTTAGGTAGCGTTGTCACATGTAAAGAACGTGAAAATTTATATTGTATCCCGAGTTCTTTCTTTATTCGTGTTCTGGTCGCGGAGGTGGGCGGTGAGAACGTTAGTTAGGCTTGTCACATTCTGTGTCATTTGGAGGATTATTTGCCACAACAGTTACACTGCTTACGCGGAATTAACAAACTAAAGGTTAATTTTACATCAGCATACAGAAGAATAAAAAGTGCTGAAAATTCTGAAGATTATTTACAGCAGGCAAAATTAAACTGAAGATGTTAAGTAAAACGTCATAATAGGTTAAGCGTCATAAGAATAAAAACTCGAAGCAACTGTATAAATGGTTGTAAACTTGGACTGTACTATTTTGTTATTTATTGTCCCTGAACAATCTTTTTTAAGGTATGGAATGGCAGCCAAGTAGACAAACCTAATATTCAGAAGTTATTGAATTGTTAATGACCGCCCACTGTTTTAACTAAAATGTTGACGTCATTGAAGAACTGGTATAACCTAAGCACTAAGAAACTGAATGAAAAATTTATTCATAGAACAATTCAAAACTATATTTTATTTTGTTGATAGCATTTGTCCATAATGGCAAACATTGGTTTGCATCTATCTGGACCGTAGATTTAATCCAAACGTAATAATAATAGGAAAATTTCCCCGTGTTGGTCCGGGCTCCTTTGCAGAATACACCATCTACCTTCCTGCAAGGCAGCTCGTCAAAGGCGAGCATAGGCTTACCGTCACTAGCACTGTGACGGCCTACTAGGTGGTAAAGTTTCGCAGCAACTCGCCCTGATTGGTACTACCGCCTTGTCTATTCCTGCCGCCATAACGTCAGTGTATGCCATTGACAGGTTCCGGTTCGGAGGGTAAGGTAGCCGGTTATTACGCTTATTTTACGCTCGCCTAACATCCCGCCCTCAGGTTGGCAACGCACCATTATTACCTTTGGTGTCTCTAAGCGGCGTAAATTTCTTACCGTCAAAAAATCTGTCTGCTTGTTTGCCTTCCAATATCATAAAAAAACTCAATGGAAACAAAGTTTCTTTTAACATTACCTGTTTACAACCAAGAACGTCTTCAGAAAAACATTTTGTGTGACAGGTGGTATGTGTTTCGCGTATAATGCAGACCTGTACTACCGGGACTACTTCCCGGATGTGGACCTTGGCTGGTGGCTGTTCGCCGTCACCGTGGGCATTGGTTCCGTCGGCGTCGTAGTAGGCGGAGTGGTTTCTGACAAGTAAGTAAATAAATATATTTTATTATTAGTTGTTACCCGCGAATTCGTACACACGTTGAAGTAAATTTTCGTGGTTAGCAATGGGAACGAATATTTTTTACGGAATAGAGGTACGAAATAAAACATTTTACTAACCCTCATTATGGCTATGTACACAAAACGTAACCATTTAAAAAATTGCATGTATAGATTTAGTTTATATTATTATTTATTTTTCGTCGCCTCTGTGGTCTAGCGTTCCAGGTGTTGGACTTGACTGCATGAGGTCCCGGGTTCGCTTCCCGTTGTACCTCTGCCTACCATTTCGGAGATATGGGCGTGAAGATACTATTTAATTATATGAATAGATCACAATAATCATAACATACTCTCCAAACGGTTCACTCCCTCGGGGACTAATGATTAGAATAAAAAGGCGTCTCTGTCATTGAACTAATCATAATAATATATTCAATCTTCTGTACTTACGTGTGTTCATCACCTAACCCCTCCTAAAGCTCTGGAAATTAATTAGCATACCTACCTAGGTACATAAAAAGAAGACGAACGTATAACATCCTCCCTTTTTCAAATCCGATTAAGAATAATAAGGAACGTCTAAATATATATTATATAAAGAAAATCGTATTGGTTGCACTATTTTTACAATTTAAGAACGGCTGAACCGATTTAGCTGAAATTGATGGGCAGGTAGTAGTTGGAACCAGGAAACGATCACAGGATGCCTTTTATCCCTTTCGACTTGCTATACAATCTGAACGGGTGGAACGAAGTTCGCCGGAGCAGCTAGTATTTCATAATGAACAGGACAGGATTCAGACAATATCATAATTTCAGGTTCGTAGCAAAAATGGGTGTGAGGTCTCGTGTTCTGGTGCTGGCGCTGTCCCAACTTATCGCGACTTTACCTGCCTTCGGCTCCGTAGTCTTCGGACCCCTTTGGGCCATGATCACCTTGGCCTTCTCATACTTCTTTGGTATGTTTACCCAGCTTGAATTTTAGGTTTTCCTCACGTTTGTTAGGATCCTCGGTATAGAAGAGACTATCTTCTTCACTGCCGGGCAGCTCGTAAGAGCTGGATCGTGACTTCGTAAGAGAGATAGGATAACAACAACCTGACTTCTACATATTCCCGCCGCCATAATGACAGTGTCAGCGGTGCAGAGAGTAGGGTAGCCAATACCCCACCACAGGATATCGACATATATTTGTGGTGTCGATAGGCTAAGATAACCGATATTTTACAATGCGGAAAACTGTGTGCTTGCTCACCGTCTAATGCCATAAAGTCAAAAGAAAGTCATTGAAGAATGCTTTACTGCCAGCCAACTCTATTATGACTCGATAGCTGAGTTTTGCAAATCGCCCACTTAGGAAATGTCTAATCTTTTTTTTGGTAAGGTAACAAGAAGACCAGTTCCCGATGATAAAATTGTAAGTAAGGAATGCACTCTATCTTCAGACGACATTGTACCCGGTACGTGCTTCGCTATGTATCTAAGTTACTTTACTCTTTGGTACCTATATGACCGCATGAATGACATAACACAACAAAACAAAAAAAGAAAAAACAACTAAAAAAGTTTCAATATGACGGCACAATCCCCATCTGAAAAAAGTTTCGATTTGACTGAAAAATACCCATTAACAAAATCTGTGAACAAAATGACGTATCATTTTATTGAATTCATTTGTTACAAGAAATGTGATAAATGAAGAACCGCTCGACCGATTTTATGCAAATTTCACATAAACCATCTACTAAATATTCCGAATAAAGCCTAAACTTTTGGTTTGGATAAGTGAGCCCGTTCTTTAGTTATGAAATTACAACGAAAAGTGGCATTGATTTTTATATATGTATATATATAGATTTCTAATCATTTTATTTTTGTAGCTGAAATGTGGTTCGGGATAGTTTTCGCTATCTTAGTGGAAATAGTTCCTCTGTCCGTCCGTTCGACGACAGTTGGAGTTTTCTTGTTCGTGATGAACAACGTTGGTGGAAACCTACCGATCCTCGTCGATCCTGTCTCCAAGGCGATTGGCTACCGAGAATCTATTATGATCTTCTACGCAGGATTCTACGGCCTCAGTAAGTTTTTTAAACCGTTTATTTTTACAACTTTTAACGTGTTACCGACAGTCCAAAATTAATCCCAAACGGCAAGTTTGGGAATAATTTTGGACTGTCGGTAGAAACAGTAGGTATCGAATATGCGAAATTGAACCATTTATAACAATGTGGTGGTAGATTTTAAAGCAAACATCACTTTTTGGCCAAGTTTTTCAGTTATATTACTTTTACAGTGTTAGGTACTAAGTTAAAATAAAACTTTAAATTGATGTTCTGAAAAAATCAAAGTAAAAATATATAGTCTCAGTACTGTTCGTTCAAAGAAATAGAAAAGGTTAAAAAATTTCGTCAACGAGAGACGAAAATATCATGTTCAAATCCTGAGCTGATATTTTCACAAATTTTCAAACAGCAAGTTTATTTTGAAAATTTGTAAAATTTTTGAAATCTTATGGTTAGTGAACCGAAAAGCATGGAATACTAATAGTGTCAAAAATGCATCCAACTAAGATTTTGGTGCTAAGTAGAACTGAACTCAGCCTTGTATGTGGGTACGTTACTATTATAATATTATATACTTATCGGATGACCTAGCGTTAGTAATAATAGTATAATGAATGAACGAATGAACTCTTTATTGTGAACAATTAAACTTACCACAAAATAAGTACACCTAAGTATTAACAAGAACATATTATTATAGTTTATAGTTAGTACACAAAAGGCCAAATCGCCAAACAAAGCGATATCTACCAGAATAATAAATATTCATCGCACGCGACTCCACTTGCGTGGTATTAAATAATCTAATTTTTTATTCTAATTAACTTACTTATATTATCGATCTCATTTCACCGATTTTAATGAAACTTTGACAGTGATGTTGGTCTAAGTTTTTTTAAACATTTTTTACATTACATTCTCGTAACAAACAGGTAATAATATCCCATCGGTTATTGCTGAATTATCTTCTAGTTATATAACTAATACAATACAAATCTATCACGATTTTATAATAATATAGGAGATAAACAAAAAAC
>NJDC01011236.1:0-13812 GCA_002245475.1 Calephelis virginiensis | reverse complement strand
ACGAAACTCTACCATCTAGTCAGATGTCACGGTGCTAGTGACGGTAAGCTTAGGCTCGCCTTTTACGAGTTGCCTGGCAGGAAGGCAGATGATCTATTCTGCTAAGGAGCCCGGACTAACACGATCCAACTATCAAAATCTATTCGGAATTGGCTCAGTAATCGCTCCGAAAAAATCTAAATATCTTACAGATGTATTGATAACCTCTATTTTATAAATAATTTAATAAATGTCACCTGTAATAATATTATGATATTTATCTATCTGGAATTTATATTTAATGTTTATACAATATTATATTTTTGTTTCCAGGAAAAGGTTCGAAAACCGAAATATAAAAATACGAATAACGGACGATGTCCAATGTCAAAGGTTTTTATTTTTCTTATTACTCGATAAGGATAATATCCGTGTTATTATTATATCCTCTACTATGTTTCTTGTTAATAACATCTTTTTCTATGTGAGAGTCCTGACGGTAACAGACAAACATTTCTGAGGTAAAGTCTGTAGAAATGTCATATGCAAACTTATCTGACAGCACAAAAAGTGTTTCGTCACTTTCTATTACTTTTGTTGAAAGAAGATAGCAATTACTTAAAATTATTAATATAAAATTGTCTATAGTTAAGTTAACTATAGACAATTATAGTGGTAATTTGCACAGGAAAAAAGTGTGCATTATCCATAATATCTATACTTCTAATAATAAATACGAAAGTCTGTCTGATGTCTACCTGTTACAGTTCAGGGCTAAAGAGCTAGATATAGACTATTTTTTAACGACTTTCTAAAAAGGATGAGGTTATACATTTAATTATCATTTTTTATGTCTGCCAATCGATTTCCAAGTAATTTCTGAATCGATTATAAAATTCTTCTTTTTATTTTTAAAGGCCATTTCCTACCATTCCCTTTCTACAAAGTCTGGATCTAATAGAAAAAATGAGAAAAATACTTTAATATTTTTATGCAACAACAATACACACACTGCTAAAAAACTCAACGTACGTTTCGTTTCGCAACTAAATCATCATCAAGATCATCATCAAGAGAACGCGACTGCACTGTACGAAGGTTTTTGCAGTTTTACTACGCCTAAATTATACAAAAAAGTTGAGAGGTGTCAAGGGACACCCGGATGGAACGAAGTTCTCTCTCTCCCCCCCCCCTCTCTCTCAATCTCTATCAATCTCTAGTAATCTCTATCTCTATCTCTCTTATAGAGAGATACAGTCAGAGAAACATGAAATAAAAAAAGAAAATAAAAATATAAAAAAATAATAAAATAAAAAATAAATGAAAATGATAATAAAAAAAATAGAAAATGAAAAAAAAAAAGAATTGTCCGACCCGGGATTAGAACCCGGTACCTCATGCAGTCAAGTCCAACTACTGAACCACTAGACCACAGAGCAAAAAGTGTCGTGACAACATTTTCGTAAGATTTTTTCCGTCAAGCCCCCATTCACAACGCGCAATAAGGAACTTCGTTCCAAAATCAACCTTTAAAAGACAATAATGGGGGATAAATTATTGGTTAAGGATGTTAAAGTCTCTCAAAGTTGCTGTCGTATGTTACTATTCTGTTTTGACCAATTGTTTTACTGATATCGTTGGTCAAGAACTAGTTAAGGTTAAATAAAAAAAAACGACGGGTTGCACTCCGGGAGTGCCGGCTGAAGTGAAAACCTGAATATTAACGTGGTGCGTTTTTGATATTTTGGAATGGTTAGGGAATATTTTTGCACGGATTGCTTTAGTTATCAGTATGAAAGTGCTATCATTTATGTGGTAGAATACAATATTCAATTATTGCGCTATTGTACACAAATATGACAACACGAATATTCGCGTAAGCGCCCTGTGTCGTCTAAACGAAACAGCAGGCGCAGGCATACATTTTTGCCGCGCCATAGAAACAGAGGGGGATACTTCCTCTCCTACGTTGCGGCGGCTGTTTACTCTCCATCCGTCTTACGAATTTACGATCAGGTCACGTGTCCTGTTGCGAGTTTTGAAGTTTTTACCTATTAAAAAAGTTTTCACATTAAAAAAAAAACACTTGTAAGATGTTGTTCAGTTTTATATATTTTTATATATACAAAAATACAGAACTAATCACCTCCTCCCTTTTGAAGTCTGTTAAAAAAAAGGCATTGAAATAACTATTTTAATACAAGTAGTGGCTCTAGAGTTACTGAAAATTTTATTTCGTAGTCAGGCGGAAACACTCCGCCGCCCCCGCTTATGTGACGTCATATTATATTAGTAATGACTCGCCGCACTTCCTGCTACGCGGCGCCGCCATTGACTAGCAAAAGAGGTACTTAGCGAATTGTATGATAAGCAATTAGATTTTGGAAGAATACAAAAACAATGCTATTATGCTTGATTATATTGACTTTTCATGCGAGTTTTCGTACCAACAAGTGTGTTAACTACGGCCAATATTAACTTATCTGCCGATAGAGACAGGCATGCTAGAATTTTGTTGTTAGACACTCTTATTAATTACTTTTTTCTTTCTCTAGGTTTTGGGAGTTTACCTTAGTATTTTGCTAATAGTCAAGTAGAAATTTGCGTCAATTTGCATAAAATTTATCAAAATCAGGATTCAATTATAATTATAACTAAATAACTAAATAAATTCATTATTTTTTGTGATTTACGTAAATAAGTATGCCGATTTCCTGGAATTAAAAATTATCGGTAATAACCCCGACAAAATTAATTCGTAGTGTATCTAAGAACTATTTCGATTACATCAGCTTTCAAACCAAGACATCTGCATCAAAACCGGTCCATTCATTTAAGAGTTATGATGCCACATACAGATACATGGATAAATCTGATAAGTCAAACAAAAAACACTTCTTTTTGCGTCGGAGGATTACGCGAGCATAACTACGGGCAACGTTTCTTCTCCCGACTGGCGAGGTTTGGAAACGGTGGTAGTGTACGGTAGATAGGACTAAAAATTAATCTACCTTTAAATTAATTTATAATAAATTATGAAACTTATGTTCATAAATAAATTAAATGTTTATTAAAATGTAAATAAGGGCTGTGATTTAAATGTACATTTTTATAGAAATATGTAACTTCTTAAAATTAACTAAATATTTGCACACCACAATGTGGTAGAATATGTTGTATTCTTAAATATCTTTATAACAACTTTTTAACACACATATTCCGCAAATAAATAATTTTCATTTAAAAAAAAAAAGATCTACTATATAATACTTCTGAGACCTGTTGTAAAATAAAGCTCAAAGGGTTTGGTATCTCGTGTAACTGCTTCATTAGATCACGAGTACAAGTAAACAAATAAATTTCTGAACGACGTAACATATTTGAAGAAGACCCTAGCACTTAGGTACCTTTTGTCAACGTAATGTCTTCAAGGAGAAATAAATGTACTTTATGTTGTAAGAGCTCTGACCACACTGAGATAATAATGTAGGAAATAAGAGGTAAGATAGTAATCATATTAAAGTGACGTTAAGAGATATTATTTATTGGTACATACATATTATCTTCACGCCAAGTCTCTTACGAGGTAGGCAAACTCATGACAAACCTGTCTGGCTTCCTTCACTGTCATTATTTTTTCATACAAAGAAGACGGTTTCTGAGACTCTTTATGACTCTTTGAGACTCGGATGATATCCGATCGATCTGATCGTGTAATGCAGCCTTTCCCAAAGTGGGCGATAACGCCCCCTTGTGGGCGCTGGAAGCCTAGAGGGGGGCGGTATAAATCTTGAAAAAAATGGTTTTTTTTTAAACTAGGCGCAACAAATATTTTATTGAGGTTATTGACAAGAAAAAAAGGGCGCTACAAAACAACTGATTTTCAAAGTGGGCGTTACATGAAATAAGTTTGGGAACCTCTGGTGTAATGTCAACCTTGGTCTCCCCTACCTACATCCATCCACATTCGCATTGGATATCTGTTTTGTCAATCTTTCATCTGTCATTCTTTCTGCATGTTCGAACAAGCGTAGCATGCCCTTTTTCATCTTATCTATTGGTTAATGCATTTTATTTACATTTGATAAGCGATTTCCCAATAAATCCCCGTATATAATATCTTTCCTCGTGTCGGTCCGGGCAACTTTTGCAGAATAGTCCATCAGAATAGGCCTTCCTGCCAAGCAGCTCGTAAAAGGCGAGCATATGCTTACTGGCACTAACACCGTGACATCTGACTAGGTGGTAGAGTTTCGCAGCAACTTACCCGGATTGGTACCACCGCCTTACCTATTCCTGCCGCCATAATGTCATGACGTGTTCCGGTTTGGAGGGTAAGGTAGCCGGTAAACTTATTTTTGTTCAAGGTCTAACATCCCGGCTTCAGGTTGGCAACGCACCATTACCACCTTTGATGTCTCTAGGCAAATTTCTTGATGGTAAGAAATTCACGCCGATATCATAAAAAAAATGTGTGTATGTGTGTGTGTGTTTATGTGCGTATTAGTGTACACACGTAGAAAGTAAAACACTTGTTTATATCATCATTTTTCGTGGAGAGTAACAGAAAAGAAGTTCCCCTTCATAAAAATGATTTTACTGCAGCCTCACTGTTAGCTAGATGGCGTTCTTATCAACATGATATTAAAATTTATTAACGTCGAATTTCGACCAATAGGCGACCACTACTTAATTTAATTAGTTGCCTCTGTGGTCTAGCGGTTCGGCGTCGTACTTGAATTGCTGAGGTCCTGGGTTCGATCCCCGGGTCAGACAGTAAAAAAAGTTAGAAAATGTATATTTTCAATTTTATAATAAAATTAACGTTGCCCGGGATTGGATATATGCCCAGTTGGCGATAGGCTTGCCCATATCACATCGTGGGATTTAGTGTCTTCGACTAGTCGTGGGTGCCCTGGTTATGCCTATGCCAACCTCTTCGGGGATATGGGCGTGAAGATGTTTTATTAGTTTAATATAAAAATAAGTAGTGTACACTCGCTCCCAGAAACCAAAAGCAGATACTCCATAAATACCTAGGTAACTTAAATAATATTTGGCTTTTTTTATTTTTTACCAACACTAGAAAAGGAGAAAGTGCTAAATTTGACTCCATTGTTTTATATTTTTTCTTTTTCGTTGAATAAATGAATAAATATCTCCGGACAAATAACACAAATAGGATCTAGCCATCAAAGTCAGCAAAATATGTGCTGCTGTTATTTTTTTTTATGATATTGGAAGGCAAGCAAGCAGACGATTTCCTGATGCTAAGAAATTCACACTGCCTAGAGGCACCAAAGGTGGTAATGGTGCGTTGCCAACCTGTGGCCGGGATGTTACGCCCCATGCAAAAGTAAGTATACCGGCTAATTTTACCCTTCAAACTCCGATTTGGAGGGTAAGATAACGACAACGGCAAGCATTAAAATTATGGCGGGAGGAATAGGTAAGGTGGTGGTACCAACCCGGGCGATTCGCTGCGAAACTCTACCACCTAGTATGATGTCACGGTGTTAGTGACTGTAAGCCTATGCTCGCCTTGTATTTTATGTTATGGGAGTTAGTCAACGATTCTAATACATAGAAGTACTTTCTTTCTTTCGTAAAAGTCAGTGTAAATTTTTGTATAAATACATATTATATATTATCGCCTCTGTGGTCCAGCGGTTCAGTTGTTGGACTTGACTGCAAGAGGTCCTGGGTTCGAATCCCGGGCCGGGCAACAAAAAGAAAATTGGGTTTTTCCAATTTTCTGATAAAAAAAAACGTTTCTCGGGATTGGATATGTGCCCGGTTGGCGATAGGCTTGCCACCTATTACATTGTGGGACTTAGTGTTCTTTGACAGTTTTTTTTACATATTATATCGCCTATCGCCTCTGTGGTCTAGCGGTCCGGGTATTGGACTTGACTGCATGAGGTCCCGGGTTCGAATCCCGGGTCGACCAACAAAAAGAAAATCGGATTTTTCCAATTTTCTAATAAGAAAAAAATGTTGGTCGGGATTGGAATTGTGCCCGGTTGGCGATAGGCTTGCCACCTATCACATTGTGGGACTCAGTATCTTCGGCTAGTCGTGGGTGCCTTGGTTGTACCTCTGCCTACCTCTTCGGGGATATGGGCGTGAAGATACTTTTTACATATTATATTTTAGTACCAATTAATAAAATTTCTAAATCCTTCTTTAAATTATTACCAAAAAGGACTATTAGTTGTAAAACAATTTATAATCATTATTTCACAGGAAAATCCAAATTCTATTCTTATTTATTACTTCACTCAAGTTTACGCCCTTTCCTTTTCCCTTCTTAATGAAACTTCAATATTTTACTAAATCCGAATCCTAAAATTTTATTAGCTTTAACTAATTAAGTTTTATTACAATCCTACAAGCGGGGCACAAATAAATGACGGTATTTTGTTTATGAGCTAAAACAGCTAACTAGCACACGGATCTTTAGACTCTAGAATCTAGAGCAGAGGTTCCCAAACTTTTGTCGTCTAACGCCCACTTTAAAAGTCAGTACGCTTGTAGTGCCCTCTACTTTTTTAATCTTAAAAACCTCAATAACGCGTAAGTCTCGCTTGGAATTTAATTAAAACTGTATTCTAAACGAGACTTATAATAGCAGAGACAGAGTAATAATAATGCTACTTGACAATGTCAAGCGTGTCTTATTCAAAGCTGTTATGCTATTTTATCGTATAAGTTATATTTCTATAATAGTAATATGAATATTGATGTTGTGTATTCTGAAGATTATAATTTCAGTGAATTTTAAAATATGAAGTAGTTTGAGTTTCAAGTCATCCAACGCCAATTTCATCTTCTGGGCCTCTTGGCGTCCAGCGCCAACAAGGGTGCGTTATCGCCCACTTTGGGAAAGACTGCTCTAGAGGGTAAAATATAAACGTGGCCTATAGACACCGTGATATTATAGGTACGTTCCCGTAGCGTATCATCTCGTATCACCTCTGTGGTCTAGCAGTCCAGCGTCGGTTTTGACTATCTTGAAGTCTCGGGTTCGACACCCGGGTCAGGCAAAAACAAAATAATAAATGAGTATTTTCAATTTTCTAATAAAAATAACGATTGGATATCAGCCCGGTTGGGGATAAGCTTGCCACCTATCCCATCTTTGCAGCTGAAATTCGCGTTTTGGTAATGGCCTTAAATTTCAATCCTATATTATTGACTTCAGCGCTTTATCTAAGTTACAAGGTTTATTTTTAACAGACTTAAAACAGGAGGAAATATAGGAGTCGAACATATGACCCATATGTTCGACTCCTATATTTTTTATGAACCTATATTATAAACGATTTCTTCGTCATATCTAAAGTAAATTCAAAAAATATATATTTTTTTGAAATGACTTATATTCGAGTTAGTCCCATTTCCATCGAGTCTGGATCTGATGATAAAATCCTAAGGAAATCGAGGAAAATGCTTAATTTTTGTGTACCATGACTTTTATATTGAAATCGAAGTCGGATTTTGGAGTTTTACTGTGGTTAGAATATGTTTTCAAATACTTTAAAATGTCCCAAAAAAAGAAAAAATGTAAAATAAAGTAGCTATTACATTACACATTTTTAACGCTTGTACTCTTTAATACACACTTTATTTCATTATTTATGTTACGCTACAGCCAACCGGTTTCACTTTTTACAGCATCTTCAGGGCTTAAGAA
This sequence comes from Calephelis virginiensis, assembly GCA_002245475.1. Lineage (NCBI taxonomy): Eukaryota > Metazoa > Arthropoda > Insecta > Lepidoptera > Riodinidae > Calephelis > Calephelis virginiensis. Next base: position 6,137 of record NJDC01011236.1, on the reverse strand, counting down.
CTCAATGTATTTAGTTATCAAGCCCTCATAATGTTATTAAATAAAGTGTATAGTGTAAAAGTACAAGCGTTTACCTAAAAAAGTGTGTATACAATGGAATTCCACCAAGTGCCGACGATAAGAAGCATAGATTCTAGCTATTACATTTTTCGATGCATAGTTGATAAGTTAACATGAATTCAAGCCCAATTCATGAACGTTTGTATACTATAAAAACCAAGCTTACCCTCTTCTCAGGTTTTTAATACATTAGATTTTTCAACGTCTGTTTCGATCTCTTCGACATATACCACCCACGTCCGTCACTTAAAAATTGTATTTTCCTCAACCAAGTTACCTACTCCTCTACTAAATTTTTAGATTGGATTACTCACAATTAATTGACGATTAATATACAAGTATCTTGTAAAATCTTCACGCCCACATCCCCGAAGGGGTAGCTAAAAGCACAAGCAGGGCACAAAAGACTAGCCGAAGACACTAAGTCTCACAATGTAATAAGTAGCAAGCCTATCGCTAGCCGGGCATATATCCAATCCCCAGCAACATTTTTTTATTATAAAATTGGTAAAACAAAATTTTCTTTTTGTTGCCTGACCCGGGTTTCGAACCCGTGACCTCATGAAGTCAAGCTCAGCACCTGGATCGCTAGACTAGAGAGAGACGCGATATACTAAGTATCTTTCAAAGGAAATTTTATGAAATAATAGTATATATTGACAAGTTTATCTAACGCCAAAGTTAGTATATTCTTTACGCTTGTGATTGATTTAGTCAACTTTACTGATATAAATACTGGTATAATTTTATAAAAACCGACACCCAAAACTACATACATTTATATTCACATACATACACACATAATGCACCCTGCATTTATATTCAAACACACACAATGTCTACCGTGAGGAATCAAACACGAACCTCGCGATTGGTCAGTGGAGTCAGATTTTACGCTAACGTCTTCACCACTGAATACACGAGGCAGTCCTAAATACAATATCTTAGCTTCAGGTATAAAGTTATTGAAGTGGAAACTTCTTTAGCGGCGTTGCACATTTTTTTTTGTAATGGGTAAAAACTTTTAAACTCGTGTCGGAACACGTGACCTTATTCGTAAAACAAAAATTCGTAAGACGGAGCGGGGTGCTTGCGTTAATGTTCGCGTTGTCATGTTTGTGTACGATAGCGTTATAAATACTTTCATACTGATAATTAAAGCAATTTGTGCAAAATTATTCCCTAACCATTCCAAAATATTAAAAATGCACAACGTTAATATTCAAGTTTTCAGTTCTACGGCGCTCCTGGAGTGCAACCCGTCGTTTTTTTTATGTGCTGTATTACTAAGGAAGCGAAAGTAAATAGGGCCGGAGAATAGGGTAGGTGTTTGACTTGCACATTATGGTGTATATAGGCCACGTTGTCTGTTACATCAGGAGACCCATGTACATGTTAGCTGATCGTGCACAACCCATAACTTTATTATTATGAAATTACTTTTATAATTATAAAATTCATTCATTTAATCAGTTTTCTCCTAATTACCTTCGTAACTCATTTAAATTCTTACATTCTCCTGATTCGCCTTGTCGTTCAAATGTACGTACTCTGTTGCGATACCCTTCTAGTCATTCTGCTGCATATTCCCATTCATTCACAGTCCATGCTGTAAGGTTGTGAAACTCCTTACCTTATGTAATTCGTGGCTGTGAAACTCTTGATTCTTTCAAGAAACATCTAAAAGAGCATTTCTTTGACATAACTTAGATTCTCAATTCGTTCATATAATTTTACTTTAGGTATATGTTTAGTTTAATTTTGTTTATCTGTTTTGTTAATTTTTATTTTCTATGTTTTAATTCATACAATAGTATACATTTAGTAGTTTATTTATCTGTACACCAAGTCTACTTATTTCATTTAGTACTTTCCTTTACGGGTTGGCTGGAAGAAATTTCTTTAATTAGAATTAGCTCGCCTTTTGTACTTTGTTTTTCTTTTTACTTTTAAGTATTTTTTTTTGTATCTAATATCAGTTGTATACAATAAAGAGTTAATAATAATACTTCATTTGATAATCATCATTATTGTTTATCAAATCGGCAAAAAACAGCTTACATTTAAACTTATCTGTTTCTTGTAAGACTTTCCTATAAAATAATATTTTTTTCCTATCTGGCCAATCTGTTGGAAAATACCAGTTAAATAAAATCTATCAGCGTTTTGTCCCACGTTAGTATAAAAGTCATATTTTTTTTTGTGTCTTTGTTAGACTCATCTATTAGAAAAATGATAGGAAATAGCTTTTAATTAACAAAACCTATCTGCTCATTTTCACACTATTCTAAATAATCATATTTTTTCTATTTCATTGTCCAACTCCTATAAAAATGGCAGGAAACTCAAATATAAACAAAACCCGTCTGCTCGTTATCAGACTTTTGTTGACAAGAGAATTTTTTCCGTGTCACGATCGTTGTAATAATTTTCTATAAAAGAGCCATTTTTTCCGCGATATTGACCGTCCCATCTAATAGAAAAACGGTAGACAGCTTATATTACGAAACCTATCTGCTCGTGGCCACACTTTTATATAAAAGAGTCATTTTTTCCATGTCATTGTCCGAGCCAACTTAAGACATTTAGCAAGGGACTTTATGATCTTAAGTTGATGTTTCGGATGGTTATCGCTTTGGAACAAGCCTAAAGTACCGTGAAGCCTACAAACCGCAAAGACAACCACTAGTTAGAGATATTACCTTGTTAGAAGTTAGTCACGCGATCTGACCTTTGCTCGTTTATCATGGAAGCCGGGTGTGTCCACTCTAGTGTAACTTATCAAGTTAAGTATAAACAATTCGGCCACTTAATCCTTACTTTGATAAACTTATTAAGTTGCAGCTTATGTTATATGTACTAAACCAAGTTGCTCAGTTTCAATAAGTCAGTTCACTTATTTTACACATTAATATTATAACTGCGATAATTTTCCTGTTTGTTTGTTCTTTAGTCTTTCACACAAAAACTGCTGAACAGATTTTCATGAAATTTGGTACACACATAGAGGATAACTTGGATTAACACATTGGATAGTTCTTACCCCGAAATACTGTTCCTGTGGGACCAAGCGAGCAACGCCGCCGGTAACAGCTAGTGTGATATAATAAGAATAATAAAAAACGTATCATCAATCCCGTATCTCCCAAGATTTTGGCAGAGTTACAACCAAGGTATCCATGACTAGCCGAAGACACTAAGTCGCACAATGTGATAGGTGGCAAGCCTATCGCCAACCAGAAACATATTCGATCTCAGGCGACGATAGTTTTTATTAGAAAATTGAATAAACACATTTCCTTTTCGTTGGCCGACCGGGGGGTCGAACCCAAAACTTCAAAAAGTCAATTCCAACCAGACCGCTAGACCAAAGAGCGATCCATTAATATTAGAGCAGTAAAACTGCATACTCTGCTGAAAACTATGTGTGTAACTTTTATACAAAAACTAACCATTTTCTATTATCCATCAGGTCCAGACTTGTAAGCCATGGTACCACCTTGAAAGTACCTTTAATAAAAAAAAAAGTTTTTTTAAATCAAATTCAGAAATGACAGAATAATTGATTGTATTAAACTAAAAGAATATAAGAGTTGAATTTAGACCTAATTTATTCCTGTTTCGATTGAAATCGATTAAGAGAGTATTCAAACAAATAAGATACATTAGATAAACAACTTTATTAATCTTATAATTCTGTGCTTATCTCAACGTTATTGGATGGAAGCGAGAGTTGGGTATATGAGAAAAAGCATGAAAGTAGGATAAAAGCGGTCGAAATGAGAGCGCTACGAAAAATCTGTGGTGTAACGCTCGCTGACCGCATTCTTAATAGTGAGATCCGAGAAAGAATGGGATTGACAGAAAGTGTTGGTGTTAAACTGCGAAAGGGCATGTTCCACTGGTTCGGTCATGTGGAAAAAATGACAGATGAAAGATTGACAAAGGAGACATACAATGCGAATGTGGATGGATGTACGAGTAGGTACCCGGGGAGACCAAGGATGACATTCCACGATCAGATCACTCTGATATTATCCGAGGGTGGTGTCAAAAGTCTCCAGAATCGACGTGTTTGTATGAGTAGTATAATAACGAATGTGAAGGAAGCCAGTCAGCTTTGTCAGGATCGTGAGGTCTGGCACTCAGAGAGTGCAGACTTACGGCAGAGAGTATCTGCCTACCCCGTAAGGGACTTAGCGTGAATATATGTATGTATGTATGTATGTAACTTTATTTATCATTAGAGTTATATTAAAGTAAGATATAGAAAAAACAGTGTCTGTATTGACAGTTGCAAACTAAAAATCTGCAAGAGACTACTATTTCACACTAACAAATTATAGACTATTTTCTTTGAACAATCACACAGACCCTTAAAGGTAAGAGAAAAATGCCTATAAACACCCGAGATATTCATATGTCGCTGTCCTCTGGTCTGAGTATTACTAATGGGCATGTCAAGCTACCCGCTACTATGCCAGACCGGAAACCTAACGTGCTGAACACTGTCATTGTGAGAGCAGAAATACCATCAGTGACTTTTACTTGAGCATGTGTCATATATCAAAGGTAAATAATTGGCCTCAAGTCGTTCCTCGAACTTTTATAATCGGGTCAAACTATTTCCAAATTGTTATAAGTCTGCATCATTAGTCATAATAGGGTAAGGTTAGGGGATTAGCAAAAGCGGTAGTATCGTTACCTAAGCTCATGCTAATAAGACATCGAAAAAAAAACTCTATACATTAATTTTTTTACGAATCTTTATTTATATACTTTAACTGAACACAATTATACATAAAAATAACTACGTTATTTAAAACAGACTTCGAAACTAAAAAGTAAAAATAACAAAGATTTAATATTTATTATATACTACCTATTACTAATATGTGCTATTAACTAATAGATTTGAAGTCGGTGCCAAGCCTAAAACTAATGATTATAAGTATTAAATTAGATTGGCACCGACTTCAAACCTGTTAGTAAGTATCACGTATAAGTAACAGGTAGTATATAATTAATATTAAATCTTTATTATTTTTTACTTTTAATATTGAAGTCGGTTTTTATTAATGTAGTTATTTTTATTTAATACTTTTTAGTTTATTGCTGGTATGATTTAATTTAATAAAAGTGAAGATTGGAATAGGTGAAAGTAGATAAAAAATAATTATAAAATAAAAACGAATGGGTCTACCTGCATCATTTTTTTATGGGACCAATTCGAAACTATTCCGCATCAAACAAAAAAAAGAATTACGTCCAGAAACCATGGAGAAATCGGTGTATATACGTAAAAAAAGATACCGGCCGAATTGAGAACCTCCTCGTTTTTTTTTATTCGTTTAAAAATACCACCAAAATGAGTCAGTATGTACACAAAATTACAGTAAAATGTGTATACAAAATTTCAATTTTTATTTAAAAACTGCGTCCAACTTCTCTCTCGATCCCTCCAAGCACCAGAACACCTGTCAGTGAATTGAATATGTCTGTTTTAAATGTTTTAAAATATGTTTTTTGCGTTTTAAATTAAAATTGAGTTTTTGTAAATTTGAGATTTTTTTACGATATTGGAAGATAAACAAGCAGACTGATTTCCTGATGGTAATAAATTTACTCCACCTAGAGACACCAAAGGTGGTAACGGTGCGTTGCCAACCTTAGGCCCCGAACAAAAGTGATGTTTACCGGCTATCTTCTCCTTAGAACCGGAACACGTTAATAACAAGCGGTTACGTTATGGCATCAGGAATAGGCAAGGCAGTGTCACTAATTCGGGAGAGTAGCTTCCAAACTCAACCACCTACTAAAGCTTTTAAATTTGAGTTTTAAATTACACATTTATTTGGGTTACACCGACACCCAGTATTGGCCCGGGCTCCTTTGTAGAAAAGATCATCTGCCTTCCTGCCAGGCAACTCATAAAAGGCGAGCATAGGCTTACCGTCACGAACACCGTGACATCTAACTAGGTGGTAAAGTTTCGCAGCGACTCACCCGGATTGGTACCACCGCGTTACCTGTTCCTGCCGCCATAACGTCATGACCTAAAGGTTCGGAGGGTAAAG
>NJDC01011207.1:0-20295 GCA_002245475.1 Calephelis virginiensis | reverse complement strand
CCTCAGACAGTATAGCAGATTCTGTATAACTAATTTTATTTTCATTAATCCTCTCTCATACTATAATATGGTTGATAGTTTAATTTTTTTTTTCAATTCATTTATTGTTTGTGCGGAATATTTTTAAATGATGTTATTAATAATAAATTAAGAACTTATCTCGCTAATAGCATTTAGAGATTTTCTTTATTTAAATAACATTCATAATTAATAGTTGAACATTTTATTGATAAAATAATAAAAAAACATTAAAGAACTTTTTGGTTATGTATTTCTAAAAAGAAGGCTATGAATTCTCAAGAATCTTGAAAACAACATTATTTGTGTATTATGTAAATGTCTCGCTTTCTATGAGCTAACATTTATCCAAAGTTACCAAGTCAATCTTGTTTTGAATAAAATGGATTGCCTTATTTTGTTAGTATAATACAAGTATAATACAGAGCAATAAAAAAGTATGGAGGGCCGGAGAGTAGGATAGCCGGTAGATTTGTACAATAGGTGTAATATCCTGGCCACCGGACAGCGAGGCACTTGTAACATCTATGGTTAGCTCTTGCCATCAGCAGAGCCGTGTGCTTGTTCGGTTACCTCTCACATAAAAAAAATATCTAAACTGCACATCCGTAATCCCGAAGATGTAGGCAGAGACAAGGTACCCACCACTATCCAAAGATACCAGGTCCCACAATATGATAGGTGACAAGCCTTTCGCTAACCGGGCACATCTATAATCTCGATCAAAGCCATTTCGTTCCGCCCGATCAGTTTGTATGGGAAATGTTAAAATGTCGTTTCTCCCAGTTTCCTCACAACCGAATAGGATAAAAAGTATTTTAGTCCTTCTCCCGGTCCTAAGCTATCTTCCAACCATTTTTCAGCCTAATCAGTTGTAGCCGTTCCTGAGCTATAAATAGTGTACCTAACACCACTTTCTTTTATACAATCAATATATATATAAATCTTTATGTAAATACCAAATTCATCAGAAGTCTGCCGTATAATCTGTTTTGACAAATATAGAGGAGATAAATCACCAGCCGTTTGCCGTCGGATGGCTGAGACTGTTATCATTAAAATCGCGTCGGAATGACATAAAAATGCAAATATTACTTGAAACATTATGCGACTACAGACCGCTGACATTATTATACACCACTGCCAAATGTAAATCCAATGATTGTATAAGTTTAATAAAGCTAGTTTTCATGCAGAAAAGTTTACAGTGAGTTTTATCTAGTTATTTCAGTATAATGCTATTGTATTTTCGCAACGTATTTTTATTTTAGCACTTGCCCTGTGCTTGGGATAAACTATTGTATTTTGTTTGAGTTTATCTACATAAATCGTTTTATTTGGTTAATGTCACTTGTAAAGTGAACGTTTTCAGTTGAATGTAATGAATTGTATAATTAAACACTTATATTGCTAACTAGCGACCCGCCCCGGCTTCGCACGGGTGCAATGCTGATATACTAAATACGCTACAGAAAAACTGTGAACGTTATACATAAAAACCTTCCTCATGAGTTACTCTATCTATTAAAAAAAACCGCATCAAAATCCGTTGCGTAGTTTTAAAGATTTAAGCGTTCATAGGGACATACAACATGACACATGACAGAAAAAGCGACTTTGTTTTATACTATGTAGTGATAAGTAATGACTTACGCGCGCATTAGTTACATATATTAACAAAATAAATCAACACAACGGAATCAATTCATTGAACTATATCACTTTTCAAATTGTTACTTAGTCATACAATTGCATTTTGGACTTATATTCAAGAAACGAGTCGTATTGCTTACGAACGGTGGTTTTTTGTACGGATAGTAATAATCTATCTACGTTTATTGGCTGTCAATACGAAAAAATTTGTGTAAAGTAACTGTGACCAAAGCTTCGTGAGAGAGAGGGAGAGAGTGTTGAGATGTGTATGTATGTGCATCACAACACCTAAAGAGTGGACCGAAGTGGATGCGTCTTTTTTTAGCTTTAAGTTCTTAGTTACATTACAGTTAGGTTTAGTCCGGATTATTGATTTTTTGTAATTTCATTTTATAACTAGCTGACCCGGCAGACGTTATTCTACTGTACTTTTAATGTGATTTTAATAAAAAAATGTGGTGAGTCACCATTATCATTTAGGGGTATAAAAATAGATGGTGGCCGATTCTCAGACCTACTCAATATACTCACAAAATTTCGTGAGAATCGGTCAAGCCGTTTCGGAGGAGTACGGGAACGAACATTGTGACACGAGAATTTTATATATAAGACTAGCTGATCCGGCAAACGTTGTTTTGCCATATAACTAATTTTGTACATGACGATTGATTAGTTATCGACCCGGGATAAAAAATGATTAAATTACTAAAATGATGAAATTGGTTGGGTTGGTGATGAAAGGGTGAAAATTTAGGGTTGTATGTACTTTTATATGCTGTATCATAAAAAAATAAAAACAAAAAATGATGTCTCAAAAATACAAAAAAAAAATTTAGGGGTGGACCACCCTTAACTTTAAGGGGGATGAAAAGTAGATGTTGGCCGATTCTCGGACCTACTCAATATGCTCACACAATTTCGTGAGAATCGGTCAAGCCGTTTCGGAGGAGTTCAAGTTCGAACCCCGTGACACGAGAATTTTATAAATTAAATTATTTTTGACGAAACCAGTATATTATATATATTTCATATAGGTTTCGTAGGGGGTTCATCAAAAATTTTACTTAGTAAAAACAAAGTATCTTCACGCTCATATCCCTGAAGTAGTAGACAGAGGCACAACCAGGGCACCAAGGAGCAGCCGAAGACACTAGGTCCCACAATGTGATAGGTGGCAAGCCTATCGCCAACTGGGCACATATCCAATCCCGGGTAACGTTAATTGTATAAGAAAATTGAAAATATACATTTTCTTGATACAATTTATTTACAAACACTTGTACTTTCCACAATATTTTTTTATTTTTTATTTTTATAGGTTAGCCAACCGGTTTTGCTATACAAGCATCATCAGGGCTATATAACAACTGATAGGCAATTTGTAAGGAGTGATTGGAGGCACAATTGATTAATATCATTTTTTACTTTCCACGTTACAGTTTATTATTACCTACAGTTGTTGTTGCTCTAATGGTGATTTTGAAGTGATACAACCGGATGAAAGATAATAATAGAATATGTTGTGTGAAGTATAAGTGATATTAATCAATTGTATCTGAATAATTACACTAAGCACCGACGTTGAGAAGTATAGAAACCAGGTGAGTATAGATAGAACCAACGGGACCGCTGATGGTAGCAACAACTTGCTCGGGTAGGGATCTATTACCTTACCCATTCCTTCCGCCATATTGACAGTGTGATGTACCGCTCCGGGGATTAGGGTGGTCAGTAGACTTTCATAATAATCCTTACATATCGGCCCCAGGTCTGCGTCGCACTTAAACCATTTATGGTCTCTAGATGCCATGGTTATTTTTGATCATCAGGAGACATCTCGTGTTATCAAATGGACTTTAAAAGTAAATTAATAGAAGAAGGCGTTACTTCGCGGAAATCCATACTTAAATCTAAATCAAATTATTTAATTTATGGAGATTATTTATATTTATATATTTCAAATTATTTAATACGGAGTGCAGTCGAATTCTCCTGATGATGCTTCGGTTACGAAGCGAAACGTACGTTGAGTTTTTAGTAGTATATGTATTGTTGGTGCTACTAAAACAGTTAAGTTAAACAATACACACCGTATTGTGTGGAGCTGGATATATTTGGGAGTTTTAGCTTCGGGTAAGTCCAATTCATACTTAGCGCACTATTTTGTCTGTTTTGTTACTCAATAATACGTATACATTTTTTTGGCGGAAAATTGCAAATTAAATAATTTGATTTAGATTTGACTTTAAAAGTATCTTTTTTGAAATGAATTTAGGTGAATCTCTAGAACTAGGTAACTGATTTCAAAAGTTTTACAAACCAATACTTAGGGTAATCACGCGAAAAATCAGCATCATACCTGTGAATAAAAATTTATTAGTTAATTAAATATCAAAATCAATTACTCTAGGATAATTAAAAAAAGTGTTTGACAACTATTCTCATAGCTAAAGTTTTTAGAAAAAAACTTGTAATTTTTAATAGCATTAAGTGTTGAAATGAAATAAAAAGGTACTTAGTCAAAATGTTTCCCTGGAGACGCAACATTAATAGCCCGTTTGTTTTTAGCATAAATCACAAACGGTATTAATATAATCTATATATTAATACATAATGCCAAAACTTTGGACCCCTTTTCACGTAAATTGCGCGGACGCAAAAGCATAAAATTTAGCACACTTATGGTTTATGTGTAGGAAAAGTGCAGAATGCTAATATTTTTCAACAATAATGCTTGTAAAGTACATTAAATCAATAAATAAAACATTGCCTACACTACCATGCATTTAACACACACAAACAAATTTATTGATGATAACGATAAAAGATCACAGATGGCGCACTAAAAAGTTTAGAAACAAAGTAATTGGTCTTAAGAAATGAAGATGGTGTTCTTATCAGCAAGACATTAAAATGTATTATGGTCGAAGCTGAAGGCATGCATTCTTGACAAAGACATATAGGATTACTTTTGAAGCTAGATTAATACAATATAGGAAATTGGAATCGAGTACGTCATTTTAGATACTTTTGAACACAATACTGGCAAATTATAAATAGCAATGTCAGGTTGTTTGTTACACTTTCAAGTAAAGAGTACTTAACCAATCAACATGAATCTTTGTAAACATAGTCTTGGATTTATTTAAAAGTGACAAATTATGTTTTTTTATGACTTAAATGCGAGCGTAACCACGGGAAAAGTAGTGAGGATATATGAGGATACCTGATTTATGTAAACTACTAGTTTCATTATTCCAATATTATAGAAGTAGCAGTCTTCACGCCCATATCACTGAAAGGATAGGCAGAGGCACAACCAGGCCACCCACGACTAGTAGAAGCCACTAAGTGATAGGTAGCAAGTCTATCGCCAACCGGGCACATATTCAATTCCGGACAACGTTAATTTTATTAGAAAATTGAAAATATCCACTTTTTAATTTTTTTTGCTTGACCCGGGGATCGACCGGGGACCTCAAAAAGTCAAGTCCGACGTCGGACTGCTAGACCACAGAGATAATTTGATAATTGATAATTTCCTATTTTCTAATATTACATTGATATTTATTGTTTATTTACACAAATTAAACTCATTGTTGCATAATAAACTCTCGGGTATTTATGGAGTAAACCTAATTTAAATAGAGTATTGAGATCTCTTTGAAAGCCGTGTTAATTAAGATCTTAACTGGCATTTTAAAAAATAGAAAAATGGCTTCATTTTGTTAAATATTTAGTGATTTTATTCAATTTACTCTAAATAAGTTTCTTAATTTTATTTATTTTGTCATGTCACATTTAAAATAATTGATTTCTTGTTTATAATTATTTGCAACTAAAAATGTATAATTTTAGAAGACCCGGTGAACTTTTTTCCACTTGACATTAATAGCTATTAAAACTTTGTATGGATTAAAGCATTGTTTTACCCATTTTGATTAAATTTTACTGGATTTTCTTCTCATAAAAATCATCCGACAATAACTAACACGACAAAAATATAGCAAAATTGGTCTATTAAATGGATAACCTAAACATCATCATCTCGACCATAATGTTGGATGACCACGCGAAATAATAAATAAATAAATATCCATGGACAAATTACACATATGTAGCTATACTTAATATGCTTAACTTTAGTCCGTGATTTTACCCGAGGTATCAAGTTAGTCAAAGGCCATCGTCGGGAGACATTTGTTGCAATTTGTTTATTAAAATTATTCTTGTAACAATTTAATATTTTCCTAGTATTATAGAAAAGCAAATGAAAAGATAATCAGTATTTTTCCTGATTATATAGCAAAATGAGGCTTGATTCGATTAGTGTAATTTGTAGAAATATTTTAGCAAAGTATCTTCACGCTCGTATCCCCGAAGAGATAGGCAGAGGCACAACCAGGGCGCTTACGACTAGCTGAAGACACTAAGTTCCACAATGTGGCAAGCCTATCGCCAACCAGGCACACATCCAACCCCCTGCAAAATTATGTTGTTTGAAAATTGGAAAAACCACATTTTTTTGTTGTCCCCGGAAATCAAACTCGGGTAATATCGAATATTTTGACACTCCCTTATTAATCCGTTGAGATATCAAGATCAATACCTTGTAAGTTGGACTTTTTAAATATTTTCTACGTTATAAGTAAGCCATTAAACAGGCGATAATAAGAGAAAACCAATGGCTGTAGCCTATATGTAACACGAGTGTTAGTTTTGCGTCCTTCTCATACGTATCTTTTATAAAAATAGAAATGATGTTTTTTCTAGTTTCCTTGCAAATAAACTGGACAAAAGTATCCCTGAAAAGATAGGCACAGATGCAATCAGGGCATCCACGACTAACCTAAGACAAACCTGACAATGTGATATGGGCAAACCTATTGTCCACCGGGTACATACTGGTAAGGTTAATTTTTATTTTAAAATTAATATTTTCTTTCGTTTCCTTTTGGTTTCTCGACCGGAGAATCGAAACCGAGACCTCAAAGAAGCAATAACACGTTTGGAAAACAGTTTTAAACATAAGGCTGGTTGTTATATATTACTTTTCACATCCGTCAAGCATATTTTATGAATTACATAACTCAATCAACATTTTCTCCGCCGTCAAGACTTTTATTTAATTAAAATGTTCTTTTGTCGACGAATTGGAGAAAACTGAGTCAATATTTATTTAGTTTCTGAAACAAAAGTAGAGCCAGGCCTATTATCTTACATTATTGGCTTTACAAACTCTTAGTGGAGCTCCGTCTGGGGATTTTTGTAACGCCTTTCTTATTTGAAGAATAAAATCAATCAAACAATGTGCTGAAATGATTAACGTTTTATTTTTGTAAAATTGGAAGACATGTAACAACGTCTTAAGTAGCTTAGTTGTACCTCTACATATTTTTTCAAGCACACGGACATGGATACGCTAACTTAAAATTGGAAGATAAAAACAAATATTGTGATGGTAAAAAATGTCATGTAAATAGACATAAAAGTAGTTATCGTTGCCAACATCAAGATCGGGTGTCAAGTAGGGTGTCATCATCAGGTGACGATAACAACTGGACAAGTTACACAAAGAGAATCGAACCTCAAAGTATGTTAATTGCTTGTGTTATGGTTTAAATAGTAATACATAGAAATACTAAAGCGATACCAGCATAAATTTAATAAACACCCAGACCTGGAAATTCAGACATCAAGTGTTCATAGCACAAATGCTGTCCCCGTCGAAAATCGAACCAGAACTTCGCGGTCAGTTATTGGAGTTAGTATACGCTAGTTCCTCGACCAACGAGTCGGTCATGAGAAGATAAGATGTATCGGATGTGTATTATCTATACGCAGGATAATGAAATACACAACATAACGTAAGTAAGTTTACCTTCAGTATCCATATCTTTCGAACTGGAATACAGCTAAGAGGAGAACTGATATTTCAATATCACTACATAGTATAAAACAAAGTCGCTTCCTCTGTCCTTATGTCCTTTTGTATGCTTAAATCATTAAAACCACACAACAGATTTTGATGCGGTTTTTATAATAGATAAAGTGATTGAAGAGAAATGTATATATGTATATTTCATAACCGCACGAAGCCGGGGCGGGCCGCTAGTTATAGATAATGTCATCATTAAGTATAACTCAAAACCACTACTATTATGTTCATAATAATTATGTCGTATTTATTAGTTCTATCGAAAAAAGGACTATACAATCACTAAGTGGTAATGAACTAATTGGCTCTTCGCAGTTTAACTGCTTTCAAAACATTTCAAAGTCTAAAAATTAAAGGCATATTAATCAAGCAATACATCTCATAAAACAAAGTCCCTCGCCACGTCTATCTGTCTGCTCGCGATTTACTCGAAAAGTACTAAAGGGATTTTCATTCGGTTTTCAACAATAGATAGAACAATTCTAGAGAAAGGTTTTAGTATATAGTAAGTTTATGTTTTGTACAAATCGACGATATTAGTTCAATATGTCGGCAAAAAATAAGCCGATCGGGAGCTTTCCTCGAAAACGCTGCCAAAACTTTTTGAGTTTTAACAAAACAATGTATAATGGGATTTTCCCTCTTTGATAGATCTCAAAAAAAGTAAGCGGTGGTATATGTCTATCTTTAAAGAAAACCCACAATAACCGTTTTTTTGCGTTTACTTAAAACAGTAAAATGAAGGGCTACTTTAGAACATATTTTTAACAATACAGTATTAACCCTTAATTAAATAAATCTGTTAGATACGTTATGCGTGTAATTTAGATTAAAATTGCCTTTGCATTATCAGAAAAAAAATCAACAATTAATGAGTTATAAAAAAGTTAAAATCTCCGGGCGCAAAATTAAATATCGTTGAAGCGTAGCAAAGATATGCGCGCTTACTGCATTCGCCTCTTCCCCCGAGCATATTCACAAACTTTTGCATTAACAATATTAGTAGGATTTTTATACTTTAATAACCGAAGCGAAGCGAGGGCGGGCAGCTAGTATTGTATATATTCGATACAAGCACTTGGTAAAACTCTATTTGAGATTATTGATTCTGTTTTACTTATTTTAAATAAAGAATTAGCAAGTGCATTTTCACATTTATAGTTAAGAAATATTTTAAACTAAATCGGTTAAGTAAAAGCGTAGATTTTTAAAAATATCTATTTATGTAAAAGAAAGTCGTGCTAGTTAGACTATTTATAACTATAGAAAAGCTGAACCGATTTGGCTGAAAATTAATGAGGTGGTAGCTTAGAACCAGGAGATAGACATAGCAAATTTTTCATGCCATTTGATTGAGGACGAACAGAAAAAAACTCACTTGAATTTTCCCATACAATCTGGACAGGTGAAAAGAAGTTAGTTACACACAGTATAATAGTTAGTAAAAATAACATAAAAGATAATCGTGTTAGTCAAGATAGACCGAGCTGAGTTGACTGAAATAGTCAGAGTTGATATGTTTGTTTGTTACTCCTTCACGCAAAAACCGCTTAACTGATTTTCATGAAATTTGGCACACACAATTTGATAACTTATTATATGAATTAACACATGGGATAGTTTTTATCCTAGTAACAGCTAGGTAATAATAAATAAATAACTGTAACACTTACACTATGCTTTGGAACCAGCCTATTCAGTAATTAATACTAAAAGGGTCAAGCTTAAATATTATTATAGCTTAATTTTTTATTTTACTTTGAGTTGCTAGTTGATAAATAAGTAGTCAGTAAGCGTATAAGCAGTCAGTAAGGAAAGTCCTCGTCCTTTGAAAGTGAAAACGTTTGGCGTTGCTCAATTTTTTTGTGTCACTATTTAGGAGAAACATAAAATATTAACCGAAAAACTGGTACCTAATATTTAGCACGTTTATTAATTTAAAAAAAATCTAGCTAAACAAATTGTATTAGGGTATATTTTATTAATATGTTTGGCAGCACCTTTAATCAGTTTTATACTAAAATGTAATGTGTAGGTTTTATGTAACGTAGGTATTTATATTTATTTAAACAGACACTAACTGATGATTTGAAGTTTTTCGACTACTAAAACTTATTGAGAGCATTGTGCAAAAGTGTAATATTTGCCCGATAGTCATTTTAATATATTCTTTTATTTTTTAGTTCTTATATTTTAAGTTTCTACGTCTTTAAACGAAATATACTTTTATACTAGCTGACCCAGCAAACGTTGTTCTGCTATATGTTTAATGATTTTAGTAAAAAAATGGGATGAGTCACTTAGGGGTATGAAAAATAGGTATTAGCCGATTCTCAAACCTACTCAACGTGCTCACAAAGTTTCATGAGAATCGGTCAAGCCATTTCGTGGGAGTACGGGAACGAACTTTGTGATACAAGAATTTAACTGAGATAATTAAAAACTTACATACCCTACGAATTTTGAAAATAAGTCTTATGATTTGGAATTTCTAGCCGTAAGGGTTTCGCCTGTCCGTTAATACAAAACTTTTCTCCATTATTACACCATGTCTTTGGAAAATGCTAAAAAACCTCATTTAAGTTAGTTATTACTCGTACTCTATACATAGGAATTATCGTAGAGCCATGTATATAAGGCATTAAAATAAAGCTACTCTCAAACGACTAAAGCTCATAACATTCTAAAGCATAGCAGTTTCGTGAATCCTCTCAAGTAATAAATCCTTTGCCGAGATACGTTAAATTTTGTATGATATATGAAACATGCTTGTTTCTATGTTTGTTTGTAAGCTTACCGCACGAGAGTTTAAGGTAAGTTACATAAAGCTTAAGTGTTACGAAAGTTTTCTTTGGTTGTAACTAGCTATTCCGACAAACTTCATTCTGCCTTATCCGTATTATGTAAATGTTTGAATATTTTGACGATCATACCTGTTATTTTATTTTAGGTAGAAATTAATTAAAGCAACAAGTCTGTTTCGCCTCTCTGGTGTAGCGGTCTGGCGTCGGACTTAACTTTTTGAGGTCCCTGGTTCACTCCTGGGTTGGTCAATAAAAAATTAGAAAATGCATATATTTAAAATTCTAATAAAAATAATAATCTTCGGATTTGGCTATGTACCTGGTTGGTGATAGGCTTACCACCTATCACGTTGTGGGACTTAGTATCTTTGGCTAATCGTCGGTGCCCTGGTTCTGCCTTTGTCAATCCCTAAGGGTTATGGGCGTAAAATACTTTTAAGTCTATTTATATAGGTATACAGATTGATAATGATGTATATATTATATAATAATAAATTTGGTGATAAAGTATGTTTTTTAAATATACAAATGATGATATAAAAATCCAGTTTACTGGGCTTCATTAGTTAAGCTATTCCACGTATGGTTCGATTTCCAGTATAGGGTAGACTAGATGCCACCCACTCCTAGCAGGTTGAAAGAGGTGAACATATATTTAATGGGTCATCACCAATAACTAGTGGTCCTGTGCAGCAACTTGTGCGGATCCACCAATGTACCGTGATACCTGATGACGTGTTTCGCCCCAAAAATTAAGTCATCTAGCCGTCCTGCATATTAGGCTTAGCACCTCGGCCGCAGGATAGCAACATGCCGTTAACATCTATGTTATCTATATGCCACGGTTGTCTATTATCATCAGAAGAGCATCTCTTACTTAAAGTGAGTGGTCGAGTTCCAATCCGGTGGTAGATTTCAGATATTGATCCTTCACAATAATTGTTGTTAATTAATACGTCCTATTATTATAATTTTATGTCTACATCAAAGGGGAACTTGTTAGAGAAGCTGCAAGCGTCTTCCACGTGACTTATAGCCATATCATATTTTCTCTAACGGGTACTAGCTATTTGGGCGAATTTCGTTACATCCTTTCAGTTTGTGTGGGTGAAATAAAAATCATGTTTTTTTCTGATTTCCTTTTAATCTGGCGAGGTAAAAGTAACCTATATTATACTCTTGGTTCCAAGTCATCAAGTTCCAGTGAAATTGGTTCAGCCATTCTTGAGTTATAAATGGTGTAATTAAATAAATAAATATCCCTGGACAAGTTACACAAACTGATTCTAACCCCAAAGTAAGAAAATTATATGCTTGTGTTATGGGTGTTAGTCAACGATACTATTACATAGAAATACTTAAATAGATTTCAGAATACATTTAATAAACACCCAGACCTGGAAATGCAGACATCTAAATGTTCATCACACAAATGCCTGCCCCCGTCGGGAATCGAACCCAAGCCTCGCGGTTCGTCGATGCAGTTAGGCGAGTACGCTATCCACTCGGCCATCGACTTTCTTTCTTCTCCCATTTTACTCTTTAATTATTCGAATTTCAATAAAAAAACATATAAACTACCCAAATTTAAAATACTCTTTCTTTAATTCTCCGTGTACTTTGAGTACAAGTGTTATTTGAAAATTGTATATACACTGCAATTACACCAAGTAGCGACGAGAAAAAGTAGTGAATTGTACCTTTTTTTGATTGGAGAAGGTATGAATGAGACTTACATCCAAAAAAAAGAATATGATAGTGACTAAAACAATAAATTTTTGGATATCTTCAACGTACACAAACATTTACAATTGCAATTTATAGCTAATACTAGCTGCCCCGGCGAACTTTGTATCGCTTGAACTTTGTATTACTTTTAGTTTATACATGGGAAAATATTGTTTGCCTCCATAAAATTTTCATGCTTTTCTCTACACATTATCTTTTTCCTACCAATAACGAAATCAACAAAAAAAAATTATCAACTCAGATGTGATACGATGACTAACCGAAATTGGGATTTATTTTTATAAATCTAGATAAACGAATTTTCAGTGAAATTAATAATCTATAATATAAAAATGAATTGATGAATGACGTGTTGCTAAGCGCGTCACTTCCAAACGACTGGACCGATTTGACTAGCTATTTTTTAATTGTCTTATTGTCAGGAGAATGTTCTTATGAAGAGAAAAAGCGGGACATTTGCAAGGAAACTGGAAAAACAATAGTTTATTTTTTCCCATACAATATTAAAGCCTAAGCTAGTAAAGCTAGTATTAAATGTAAGCCACATTTGGTATTCCAAAAGCTCGGTTGTTTCATGATCACGTTTTAAATTTTAAGCTCTTTTGTCGAGAGGGTTTGAATTTTTAATGTCCTTTGTAGATTAAGCGGTGTTTGTGTACATTTTGTGTACATGTAGTAATTTACACGCTACCGACAATCTAAGCATTAATATAATTCCCAACTTGTATAGGCATTTATGTAATAAACATCGATTTCTGTATTTCCGTATCTGTACATGTATTGCAGCGTTTATTATACTACCCGAGCATATTAAAAACTTGCCATTAAATAAATTAAAAAAAAAATTAAATCTAAGTTGTATGGTAAATGTTATCAAGATTTCACAATATTTAGAAGACAGCAATGCTTGGGATTAACTGCTCCATAAACAATCTCTACAAATTAATTATTTTGTAATAAACTTTTGTAAATTTTATTTATAAGAAAAATGACAAGCCCGCTGAGTTTCTTTAGCCGGATCTTCTCAGTGTGTGGCGGCGTTCCGATCCGGTGGTAGTTATTAGAATTATATATACGCGTCATAAGAATCTTTGTATAGATCTATGTGAATAAAAAGATTTTGAGTTTGAGTTTGAGTTTACTAGCCCAGCCAATAAGCTTTATACCAATAGCTACTGCGAGCTTAAAAGCAAAAACTAAAGTATTGTGTTTCCTTTTTTCCATGCAGTGTTCCTAGTTCTAATAATTAATAAAATAAAAAAATAATTAGCAAAATTATAGCATTCTGGTGTGAGGTAATGATTTAGGGAAATGGGGATAAATTTTATGTTTAAACTAGCGGCCCGTTCCAAATTCGTACGGATGCACAAACTTCTATTATTTTATTATCATAGTTTTAATACGTACCTAAAGTAAAAACTTTGGACCCCTTTTACGAAAGCGTGGATTACGGGGGAATATGGAAATTGGCACACTTATAGTTTATGTGTAGGAGAAGTGCAGAACGCTAATATTTTTAAATAATAATGCTCATTAAGGGCATCAAATCAGTAAATAAAATATTACACACACTACCATACATTTGACACACAAGGAAATATATTGATAACGATGAAAGATCACAGATTGCTCACAAATTATTTTGACAAATACATATTTTGTTCACATTTTTTAAAATTATTAGACCAAAAGAAATCACTTCCCTTTTCGGAATTCAAAGGGCTTACAAATAAAACCAATGTTACTTACATGTTAACTTATTTAAATAAGTCTATGAATCTGAAAGAGTATCCCAATTTCGTTGAAATCCTTATTTTATGTGTGTTCAGTCTATAGGATTTTTAAATGTTGTTGAATAGAAATAAGTCTATCCATTAAATGTGACTATTTAAGTGACTTTCTGTAGATACACATAATGTTTAAGTTACTTTTATTAATTTAATTTTTCTTTAAAAATTGTACTTGGAGATAAAAGGTTTAAAGGAAAAAAACTATCAATCAGATTGTCATCAATTAAGACTAAATTGATTGTCAATGATTAGGTAACCACATTTTTTTAACCGACTTAGAAAAAGGTGGAGGTTTCTCAATTCGACCATGTATATGTTTTTATTGTTACAATAAAATATATAAACAAAAGTCAAACATTTTTGATTCGCCAAGACGTACATCTTTAAAAATGTAATTCAGCGGTAAATAATATTACTATTTTATTCAGTTAAATTCCATGTATTTTCCCCCGTGTTGGTCCTGGCCCCTTTGCAGAATAGATCATCTACCTTCCCGCCAGACAGCTCGTAAAAGGCTGGCATAGGTCACAAACACCGTGACAAGTGACCAAGTGGTAGAGTTTCGTAGCGACTCACCCGGACTTTTTTTAGTTATCGGACCTAATTATTTTTTTTATTTAATATAATATTAAATAAATAAAATTTCAGTCATTGATATTTGAAAAAAATAGTTACATAGAGTAAGTCATATCAATACAAGTCGTTTTTGAAATTAATATCTCAATTCCCAACTTTTAGGTAAATTTAACCATCAAGTTGGGAGTTTTGGGATCTGCACAATGTTGGGATTGTCCCGAGAATTATTCAGTCGTAGCTTTGTGACGAATTTCTGCTCTTCCTGTATATTGGAATAATTTATAAAAGTTTGTGCAACCGAACGTTACAACTTTATTTTAATGATGTCAGATGTTTTGTGACTTCTGTTACAATCAGTGTTAAATCTTTTCATGACGTTCATTTCCATATTTAAATATACCAAGAAGTTAATGTAGAGTCAAAAGAAATATTTAAAACTCTAAAAAAAACATCTTCACGACCATATCCCTGACCGGGCTAGGCAGGGGCACCAGGACAGCCAGGACTAGCTGAAGACACTAAGTATCACATTGTGATAGATGGCAAACCTATTGCTAAGCGGGCACATATTCGATCCCGAGCAACGCTAATTTTTGTTAAAAAAAAGTAATAAGTTATCTTCACACCCAAGAGGATGTAGGCAGAGGTACAACCAGGGTACCCACAATTAGCCAAAGACACTAAGTCCCACAATGTGATAGGTGGAAAGCCTTTCGCCAGCCGGGCACATTTCCGATCCCGAACAACGTTAATTTTTATAAGAAAAAAGGAAGCAATTATCTTCACGCCCAAGAAGATGTAGGCAGAGGTACAACCAGGACACCCACGACTAGCCGAAGACACTAAGTCCCACAATGGCAAGCCTATCGCCAACCGGACACTTATCCAATCCCGAGCAATATTTTTTTATTACAAAATTGGAAAAACCAATTTTTTTTTGTTGCTCGACCCGTGGATCGAAACCGAGACCCCAAGAAGTCAAGGCAGACGCCGGACCGCTAGACCACACAGGCAAAAAACTATTATCATGATCACAATACAATGAATATAAGACTACCTCAGAATTATGACTTAATTTTCTAAAAAAAAAAAATAGTTAACAAAATCGGTTCTTTATTGAAAGAGTTATTGCGTAACAAACACGCAAAAAATACACTCAAAATTATAACCTCTTCTTTTTTCGAGTCGGTTGAAAATCAGGATCAGTAGCTTTATATTGTTCGCTAGCCCACGAAATGTAAAATGTTAATATATTTAAGTTAGACGAGTTAGTAAACTAATTAATGTCATCTCTCAAAGTTCTTTGCTAAGTGAATTTAAAAGCTACTTTCGGAAGACTTAGTTGTTTGTCACAATTACCCAGTCCAGTTATTGTTCCAACTTGTTAGCTACCAAATGGCGATAGATTTACAATTTTTAGACTGACTTTTTTACTTATAAAATGTTTTTTTTAATTATTTATTTATTTATTAACATCTGGTATGATATAGTTTGACCGGGTTAAATCACTCAAACTGTTGGACGTCAGAACTCATTTTAGTTCTATTTTCTTACATACATGGATATCTTCTCACCATTTTCGTGAATGTAGAGAATATCGTGGCTCAAATGTCCTTCTTCCTATCCTTGCATACCTATGTAGCTTCCTTCCCATTCATTACTCTGTTCATAAGAACACGTCGATTTCGGAGACTGCCCTCGGATTTGATCTTGGAATGTCAACCTAGGTCACTCCGGGTCATTGTTTTTTGGACATAAACAAGTGGAGCATGCCCTTTCTCATTTCAAGACTAACACTTTCTTCCAATCCAACTCTTTGTCGGATGTCACTGTTAATTTTTTACGGAAATACCGCAGAATCATGTGTATTAAAGTGCCTAAAATAAGCTGTTTAATTATATAAAATTAAGACAAATCTTGTTTAACTTCAAGCTCAACTTACGCTTGCACTTTATCACCAATGCTTTCTTTCAATCCCAATTTTTCTCGGATCTCACTGTCACTTACGTTACACAATGCACTTATAAGTATTCAGAACCTGCTCTTTTTGGAGTTGATCAAAATGTTAAACAAAATTAAAAAAAATCAAAATATAAAAATTTGCTTTTGTGCTGTCACATTTTTTAAAATAAATAATTTTAAAATTTTGATTTTGAAAGAAAAGGATAGAAGACGGAACATGATATTGAATATTGAATTTTTACTACTCGACACACATGCTGTCAATGCTCTTAATTAAACAAAGTGCCACACTACAAAAATGTGTACGTGAAAAATCGAGCTTTTTTGCAAGTTTCAAAATTGAACTTTTATTCTCTAATGGCAAATCTCAACAACCTATCTGTAAATAGAGGCCTACGAGGGTTTTGTTGTTAATATATTTTTATCAATTTTTGAAAAATAGCTGCGACTGATTACTCATAAATACTAGCCCCGTTTTGGTCCGAGATTCTTTGGAGAATAGGTCATCTGCCTTTTTGTCAGGCAGCTCGTTAAAGGTGAGAACAGGCTTACCGTCTCTAACATCGTGCCATCTGACTAGGTAGTAGTGTTTCGCAGCGACTCGCCTGGATCCTGCATATTCAAGCTGCCATAACGTCAGTGTTTGTCATTGACGTGTCCCGGTTCGGAGGATAAAGTAGCCGGTAAACTTACTTTTGCTCGAGGCCTAACATCCAGGCCTCAGGTTGACAATGCATGGTGCATACCACCTTTGGTGTCTCGAGGCGGTGCAAATTTCTAACCGTCAGGAAATCCATCTGCTTCTTTACCTTCCAATATCATAAGAAAATAACTCTTATCTTTGTATAATTCTGTGCTTATCCCAATGATGAAAGATCGACTAGGCAGATAGACGATATGAATGTTGATGGATGTAAGTATCCAGGGAGATCTAGGTTAACATTTCATGATCATATCGCTCGGGTTTTATCCAAGGTAAAGTATTTATTATACTAGAGAAATGTAAATGTTCGAGGGGCTAGTGTACAAGCCTAACTCAACCAACCACCCGATTGGGTCCTATTTCCGACGGGGCCAGGCCTTTACGTGATAAAAATTTAGATGTCTGTATTTCCGTGTCTGGGTGATTTATGAAATTCATTAAATATGTTCTGGTGCTTAAAGCATCTTCACGTCCAAATCGTCCAAGAGGTAGGCAGAAGCACAACCGGGCACCCACGAATAGTCGAAGACATTAAGTCCCACAACGTGATAGGTGGCAAGCATATCGCCAACCGGGCACATGTCCAACTTCTTTTATTAGAAAATTGGAAAAAACTACATTTACTTATCGTTGCCCGACCCAGGAATTAAACCCGGGACCTCATAAAGTCAAATCATACATCTGCACCGCTAGACCAAAGACGCGATCCTAGTATCTATTCAAGTATTATCTATGTATTAGTATCGTCGACTGACACCCATGACACAAGCATATAATTATTTGCTTACATTAGGGTGAGATTCAATTTGTGTAACTTTTCCACTGATAAAAAGATGTTTTCTTATTTATTTGCATGGTATCCAAATACTTTTTCAAAAATAATCGAATCCTTTATTATTTCCTAAATGAATAATAGATTTATCAGACGAAACTTAGATAACATATTGTGAATGTATCGGAAAGTCCTGCAGCTTATCGGGAAATCTCATTATTTTATCTATAACCCTATTTGTGAGTGATACAACGACGCCATCTCGCCCGCCTTCAACCAATTTACCCCGATATCGCGTACTCGAGCTGTCACCAATTTTAGGGTTTTATCGGTACAGATACAGTATCCGTAATGTATCCTGTCCCTCGATGAATATTTAAATATAAATCTCCCGTTTCTACCTTCTCTTAACTAAAGTAGCTTCTCCCTAAGGGTGGAATTGTGGTTATAGGTTTTTGATAACCTTACCATCACCAGCGGAAGAAGACAGAATTCAATTTCCCGTTTTCGTAAAATACAATTTTATCTCGCTGAAACGTTGAAATACTCGTATATTTTTGTTTATACTAGCATGTGTATGGGCGTAAGGGACTTAACTGTGAAATAATTTAGACAGGATTTATATTAAAGGATTTAGAATATCATGAAACGTCTGGTTTTGGAAAAAGGGATATATTATAATGCGTAATCCGAATATTTACAAACATTTATAAATAAATTTGGTTAAATTCTTAACATAACATACATGCATTTCTTCACTCCAAATCCCTTACGAGGTAGGCAGAGAGTATCGAGCTTTCCAGCTTGAGATTTTTTTCGGCTTGGAAAAATTCTTATCTTTTCCTGCATTCATACTAACAACCCGGTATCAGACAATTGACACCACCCTCAGATTATACCCTAGCGGTTTGATCGTGAAAGAATCTTAATTGTTATTATAATCTATTTCTTTACAAGTTAGGTGTAATTTTGAAACTAAATATACTTTTTTTAATATTGTTTAATAAGATATATTTTTTTCCTTTTTCGAAATAATATTAAATATTCAATTGGTTTGCACTTTAGATTAAAATTTTAAATTACATGTAAGCTTATTGTTTCTCGTGTTTATTGTTTATCATAGTCTACACTACAACTGAACTTTGAATTCTTTTGCATAACTAAGCATGATTTTCAAAAAAAAAATCGTAAAAAATGACGTCGATCTTTTTACTGACGATTACGATTATGACTATAAATGAAAGCCAACATTAGCGTGAGTTTGGCACGTTCACCCTAAATTATTGAATAGGGTTTGAATATGCTAGGTTTTTTCAATTTTAAGACTACTTCTTTTCGCCTACGTGTAATTTTTAAATCCCGTTTTATACTGATAATTTAAGTGTTAAGAAAACAAAAAAGACATCATGAACTAGGTACTCAAGTTTTACACCTGAAGAATCAAACATAATCTTTAAAGATACCTTGGTAATCATTGACGAAAAGCAACTGAGTATTCTGAATATCTACATAATGGTACATTTTATTTCAACACATATAAAATAAAAACCTAAACTTATTATGAAAAACAGTATTTTTAGTTAGACAGGATAGCGTACAAGGTTTCCTGGAAGTATAAGACAAGCTTTGTATATATACAACATAGGAGTTATATGACGCCGTATTGTGGCCGGCGTATTAGGCCAACTTGCATGTCTGCGGCTACCACAACCTGCGGATCGGAACTCTACACTGCGAGTCATTATCATTGTGACATAAAATATAGACAAACTCATTGGTCAACAGTCTTTAATATTTAAAAAATTGACCTATTTTCTCCTATAAAGATCTGCCAGGTAGAGAGGCAAGATCCTCAGCAGCAAAAAAAAATTCTTCCGAAAAATATTTTCTTAGAAACAATAATAAAATGTGTTTGTAAAAAATCCAGATGGTTAATTTTCTGAACATGGAAATTATTGATTAGATTCGTAGCTCCACCGTCACCGTAGCTCATTGTGTGAGAAAACTTCAAATTAAATTGATTTAAATCGAAACAATAGCAAATATTTTATACATTGTTGTTTGTTTTAAGACCATATTTTTATTTTATATATATGGTATAGTATCATAGTTATCTCCTCTATAGTCTAGCCGTCCGGCGTAGGACTTGATTTCTTGAGATCTCGGGGTTCGATCCTAGGGCCAGGCAACAAAAAAATAGAAAGTGTGTATTTTAAATTTTCTTGTAAATATATCGCCGTACTGTGGCCGGGTTAATAACCCAAATTTGCAAGCCTGTGGCTACAATGACCTTCAGATTGGAACTATACAGTGCAAGTCATGTAACTCAA
>NJDC01011198.1:46746-60218 GCA_002245475.1 Calephelis virginiensis | reverse complement strand
AGCAATCATTGGGACTCCGGGAGTGCCGGCAGAAGTGAAAACTAGAATATTAACGTTGTGCATTTTTAATATTTTGGAATGGTTAGAAAATAATTTTGTACGAATTGCTTTAATTATTAGTATGAGAGTACTCTCATTTATAATATTCATTAGAATACAATATTCATTTTTTGCGTTATCGTACACAAACATGATAACACGAACATTCGCGCAAGCGCCCTGCGGCGTCTAAACGAAACAGCAGGCGCAGGCATACATTTTCGCCACGCCTCGAGATACTTCCTCTCCTACGCCGCGCCGGCTGTTTACTCTCCATCCGTCTTACGAATTTTCGATCAGGTCACGTGTCCTGAAGCGAGTTTAGAAGTTTTTACCCATTCCAAAAAAGTGTGCAACGTCGCTAAAGAAGTTAAAAAGTATCTTCATATCCCCGAAGAAGTAGGCAGAGACACAACTAAGGCACCCACGACTAGCCAAAGACACTAAGTCCCACAATGTGACAGGTTTTCACTTCAAAATTCTATACGCATCTATCTATCCAACTGAATAAGCCTAAAAATCTGCAGCCAATATATAATTCCATCAAAACTGAAAAATACACCAGATTCACATATGCGAACTTTGTACTGCGATTACCATGATAATTTTTCCCATGTCAGGTTTTTTCCTTATTCGCTCTGACGTTAATCTGGATTAAAACGAGGACCCGCCTTCTTGACTTTCTTTTTCCACATTTCTATATATTTAATACTAGCTGTTGCCTGCAGCTTCGCCCACGTTTTCACAGGAACCCATTGTGTGAATGAGATAAAAAGTAGCCTATATGTTAATCCAAGTCACGATCTATTCGTGTTCCAAATTTCAGACAAATCCGTTCAGCCATTCGGTCGTGAAAGAGTAACAAACATCCATACATCCATACATACAAACTTTCGCATTTATAATATTAATAGGATACTCTTGTGTGACTAGCTGCACCTGCGACTTCGTTCACGTCTGTAGTGTAAGCTAACCCGATTCAAATTAGTTGATCGACATAAATCCTTGGTCCCCCTCTGTGGTCTAGTGGTCCGACGTCGGACTTGACTTCTTGAGATCCTGGGTTCGATCCCCGGGCACAAGTTATCTAAGCTATCGAAGCTTCCTTCTTACGGTCTTCCTGAGAAATTATGTACATGGATTACTAGTTTTTTGACGGGGCGTAGCATCAAGATCGTTGTCGACGGTGTGTGCTCGGAGTCCAAATCTGTCAATGCCGGTGTTCCCCAAGGCTGTGTGATTTCTCCTACTTTGTTTCTTCTACACATGACATGTTGCAAATTAGTGACAGTCATTGCTATGCAGACGACATTACTGGGGAAGCCTTTTACTTTGACCGACATAATATATCTCGGGAACATGTCATCGAGAGCTGGAACCAACTGTGTCTAAAATTGACAATCTTTTGTCTGAAATTTCGTTTTGGGGGCAGCAGAATCTGGTGAAATTTAACCCTAGCAAGACCCAAGTTTGTGCTTTTCCGCTAAAAATACGCCCTTTGTCGCATCTCCTCGATTTAAGAGCGTTTCCCTTACTGCCACAGCCTGCAATGGTATACTCGGCGATGACATTTCGAGCATTGTTCAATTTCGTGGTCATCTGGAGGAGAAGGCTAAAATAGCCTATATAAAACTTGGTGTGCTCGGTAAAGCGAGACGGTATTTCAAGCCGACCAATCGCTTACAACTATATAAAGCGCAAATTCGGACTCATATGGAGTACTGTTCTCAACTCTGGGCAGGGGCTCCACAGTACCAGCTCCTTCCGTTTGACCGCATTCAACGTAGAGCAATTCGAATTGTCAATAACCGGGCAATTACTAAGCGGCTTGATTCCTAGGTGTTGCGTAGTCTGGTTTAATTCCAGCCGCTGATTTCCCCTTTCGGACATTGCGTCAGAGCTTAAGGTATCATGCCCATCATCTTGATGCGTGGCGATCTACAACTGTGCGATTCCGAAGACATTTTTTACTCCGTATAACACCTTTGTGGAATCAGTTACCGAGGGCAGTATTCCCAAACGATTCTGACACTTGCTCGTTTGCTTCCTGTTCTATAAAAAAAAACTTTTGAAATATTTCCTCTCGATTTCATAATAAAAATAACGTTGCCCAGGATTGATTGTATGCCCGGTTGGTGATAGGCTTGCCAAATATTAAATTGTGGACTTAGTGTCTTCGGCGAGTTGAGGGTACCCTGGTTGTGCCTCTGCCAAACACTAATAGGATGTGGGCGTGAAGTTACTTTTTTTACTAAATTTTCGCATAAGTAATAATGGTATGGTTGGAATTTATAACAAAGTCTGAACTTCAGCTTAAGATAACTTGTACATTCAAATGTGTCTCTACATTCTCCATTTCAAGTTATTTGGTCACTTTACACTGAGTCTTGCCAAGTCTGCAATTTTAAACTACAAAATCTGGGTATGAAAAAATTAAGATCAATCTTTTTTTATGATTTTGGAAGGCAAACAAGCAGACGGATTACCTGATGGCAAGAAATTCACACCGCCTAGTGACCCCAAAGGTGGTAATGGTGCGTTGCCAACTTGAGGCCGGGATGTTAGGCCTCGAGCAAAAGTAAATAAATTCGGGCTACGCGTCAATAAATTATAGCCCAACTTAGATTTTGAGTTTTACCCCTCTTCTACGGAAACCCCTTTAGTAAGTAGGATAAAAAGTAGCCTAGGGATATTGATAATTTACCGATCAAAATTTCGTTACGATCGATTAAATAGATACAAATCCTAGTTTGGATACAGACAGACATAAAGAAAGACAGGCAAAAAGCTTAAAATTGCAAAAATGTGTTCTGCTGCTCATACTTAATCTCTTAGTCCATTTTTTAATATTTTAAATATACAGACTTCACTCTTTTACAGTTTTATTTTAGGCATAGATTAAAAAAGACATAGTTTTAGTTTTCAGGCTCTAGATCCAAATCGAGATTTTATTTATTCAATACCACTAGACCACAGAGGCGATAAATAAATTTTATTCTATAAATCTCATTTCTCAACACTTAAAAAAACAATAACAATCTTATTGTTTATATTTAAAAATGAATCCCTATTTCGCGTGGTCATCGCATCATGCCTGAAAGAATGAACCAATTTTGCTAATTCATTTTTTTGTATTTTTTACTGTTAGGAGAACGGTTTTAGGAAACAAAAGGGAAAATTGCAGGAAAAATGGGAAAACTAGGCCTAAATCCGTACAAACTATTAATATCATGCGATACGAAGTAGTATAAATGGGCATTGTGAATCAACACTATTGTTAAGTTTCACATAACAAAAACTATAAGCAATTGTCTCAAAAAACGATACACTTAAAAACATTGAGCCAGATCGTTAAGCTTCGCAGCGACAAGGCTGTAAGTACTTTATTTCTTTGCCCCGATCATTTATCAGGTCCTGGGTCGGGAAACAAATATTGTGGGTTTTTTATTGAATTGCTTTCGTTCTAAAAAAGAATGTAAATGTTTTGTAGGATTGTAGTAATCGCAATTGATAAAGAAATGTATTTTTTTACTATTCCCTATTTTTACTATATTGAAGCGGGAGGGGTTTTTTTTTGTGTATTTTAAGTATAACTCCTACAGATTTCGTTGTAGGTATATATATTTTAATAATCTCCACTTTCAGTTTTATGCAGTTTTAAGCTCAACAATACTACAAAATTCTGACTTCGAGGTAACTGTAAATCATCTACGTACACAAAGAAAATATTATTTTCCTCGATTTCCCTGGGATACCATCATCAGAACCACATTTATTGCCAATGGTTCGGTTCTGAAATGACGAATAAATCAACATCAACATACACAAAAATATGACAATCAAAAAACTTTATTAAAGATCTCAAATAATAATATCATAATAATAATAATATCCCTGGACAAGTTGCACAAATTGAATCTAACCCCAAAGTAAGCAAATTATATGCTTGTGTCATAGGTGTTAGTCAACAATACTATTACATAGAAATACTTAAATAGATACCAGAATATATTTACATACAAATGCCTGCCCCTTTCGGGAATCGAACCCGAACCTCGCGGTTGATCGATGTAGTTAGGCTAGCCATTCGACCAACGAGTCGGTCACTCATTACTATAATTTACGTCTTCATTACGCCCAAATGCTTAAAAGACGCGTTGGGTACTTGTATAACAATAATATAATGTTATGTACAAAAAAAAATCCAGACTGTTAATCCAAAATACACGATGATAACGATAGAGATAATATTAATTATAAGCTTGGGTTTTAAGATAGGTATTAAGGAATGGCGGACAACGAAGTTTGATAATCTTTTAAGACAGATATGAAAGTATTCGTAAAACATTTCTTTAAATAAAGAAAAATGTTCCAATTCAATTCTT
Organism: Calephelis virginiensis; assembly: GCA_002245475.1. Lineage (NCBI taxonomy): Eukaryota > Metazoa > Arthropoda > Insecta > Lepidoptera > Riodinidae > Calephelis > Calephelis virginiensis. The sequence goes on along the minus strand of NJDC01011198.1, from coordinate 55,794 downwards.
TTTATTTTTAACTTTCTCGTACTATGCTGTAAAGTTGCTTATTTATTTATCAGTTTGTTTATTATTATTTTTTGGATAATTTCTGGGGCCGGCTTGAGACCATGCTGACACGTCTTCCGTAATATTAATTATTTTTCTTATTATTTATTTTAAATTTCATTTCTTAAGTTTCTTAATATATTGTCTTCCCATTTTTTTAACAGTCGTTTCCTTCAATAACGTCTTTAATTTATAATTCCTTAACTTTTCATGTTATGTTTCTTCGTTAATTTGTCATATCCTTAGTTTTCCGATTATTTACACACAAATTATAAAATTAAAATGCTGAAAGCTAAAATCACATTCTTTCACAATGGCGCCAAATCTTCCACGACTATGTACGAATTAATTTTATAAATCTTTTGTTTTCCCTCTATCTCTTACACCAGTTTCACATTATCTTACGTCTTTTATCTTAGATATTGGAACCTTTGAGAAGGGCGCCTTCCCTTAACTATTTCTACACTATAATATATTCATTGTGGAGTTTTTTTCTTATTCTTTGGCATGGGCGTAATATTCTGCCATTAGTCAAGTTTACAACGAAAGCGACAAATTATCATAAAATCGGGTTTATTTGGTAGATTTGAACAATTGACCACAAAACACCGAGGCACCTATTATATCTATGGTGTTTATAGGTCACGGTTACCTCTTATTACTATTACTTTATGATTGTTTATTATCATAAAAAAAGTCGTAATAAATCATTAGTCGTCAAAGTGGGAGCTGGAAACATAGTATCGGACGCGGCTGCCGGTAAATAAATAATGGATTTCTGCAAAGTAAAGCCTGATTCATTAAAAAAACTTTAGAGTACCTATTAAAAAACTAGTTACTAGATCTCTTTTGAGCAAATTAACGGTGGAAGTTATCATCATACATATTTTTTAGTTTAATCGTTCTCTTATTTTAAACATTACAGGAGGAACACACATTTGTCCACTTTGAAAGTGTCTCTCGCGCAAACTATTCAGTTTAGAAAAAAATACTAGAAGAAACTTCTGTATCATTTTTGAAGATATAGATAACCCACACTTATGAATTTATGTAAAAAATAGTTATAGTTGAGCCCCAAAAATGTATTATTATTTTTCTATTTATATGTGAAAATCTTAAAACAGTTCATAGAGTACATCTACTTATCAGGATTCAACAGTATAGCTCATATACCTAGCTTTGGAAAAGATGGCTGTGACATACGGATGGACAGACAGATATAACGAATGTATGAGGGTTCCGTTTTGTTGACCTTTGGCTACGGAACCCTAAAAAGACCCCTGCGTTTGATGTCTAGAATATCACGAAGAAATACATACCTATATTACCATCCTTAGCGTTAAAAAGCCGAGTAATACACAATAAATTTCAAAACAAACAGCGCACCGTTAAAACGAAGTAAAAATTGTTTGTTAAAAAACTTGTAATCTAACCGATTCATCATAAATACAAAGATAAGTTAATTTTTGTGATAAAACCATTTTATGGTATCGTTTATTATAATAACTATTTTAAGCCCAGATGAAAATAGGACGTGTTTTGTGTGTGTGTGTGTGTGTGTGTGTGTGTGTGTGCGTGCGTGCATGCGTGGGTGCGTGTGTGTGTGTGTGTGTGGTACTAGAGCTCCTAAACGAGTGAACCCATTTCGATGCGGATTGATTATTTAAAGGTTTTATATTCAAGGTGACATATCTAAATCACGTATAGGTTATGTCGGGGATTTTAAACATTTTTAATATTATTAATATTAAAAAAAATCGTATAGCAGTATTTGTCATATACACTTTTTTCGAAGTGTTCGATACGATTTGGATAAAGTCTTACAAGTATGACTGAGTCTTCAGTAGGTCTTACAGTAGGTTGTTATCTATATTTGATCCCCTAAGTGGTAATACCAATTTATTTGTTTGTTAAAATCTCTAAGAAAATAAAATGGCAAAATAGGGTTTAGTGGGTCACCTAAAAAGTTAAATAATCGTTTTTGTTTTAAATATTAACAATAAAAATAATCAAACTTTGACGTAAATGAAATATTGTTATTATTATATACATATATTATTATATATACAGTATTGTTGTCCAATAAGACCCTAGAACAATTATAGAAATTGATCTAATCAATATTTATTTATTTATGTACTGCTGAAATTTAAAAAAATTTAATTACGAATGTCACATTACCTCCTGTACTAACTACATACAGTTATAACAGTATATTGGATGAAATATCCGAGTGATTGATACAGCTTTATTTAAATCTATTTTTATGTTTTGGGGGGCAAACAAGCAGACAGATTTCTTGATGGTAAGAAATTCGTGCCGCCTAGGGACACCAAAGGTGATAATGGTTAGTTGTCAACCTTAGGCCGATATGTGAAATGTTAAAAGTAAGCATATCGGCTACCGTATCCTCCCAACCGGAATATGTCAACAGCAAGCACTGACATTATTGCGGCAGCCTAAAATTGGTTCAGTAGATTTCTTATGAAGCGGCCACAAGCAGATGTAACAACATAAAAAAATTTAATATCTTCGATCGATCAACTTTTCAGCGATTTTAAATAATCAGCAATAGAAAATTATAGCTCAGGATATCTAATATATAGAAATGGGATTAAAAACCTCATCTACTGTATTTTAATGACATTTATGTTCTGGAGACGTGATTAAAGCAAGCATAAACTTTAGAATATATATAGTATTTAATAACAAAGAAATCATATATTTCCATCTCAATCATAATTGATTGTTTTATAATTTCAAGGAAAATTAAAAACATACGCCTAATACAAATTTTAAGGAGTAAAAATTAATCCTTGTAATACCAGCTATAAAACAAATCAGATTATCCACCTACCGTGTTTCATACGATATTTATTAGTGATAATAGCCACAATAAAAGTATAGAAACCAAATATTTTATGGCTTTCTCGATTTAATTGGCAATATGTACGCATCAATTTTACTTTCCCTCCTATTCGCTAATTTTATAGTTTGTGACAATGTAGTCAACAGTGACTTCCTAGAATGGCATCAGAAATTTGGTGTCAAAGAAGCAGAAAGAATAAAGAAAATCGAAGATGAAATTCGGATTGTTGGAGGACATATCGTCCCAGTACATGCTCATCCATACTTAGCTGGTCTTATAATTGATATTATCGGTCTAAATAGTCCATCAGCATGTGGAGGATCCTTAATAAGCAGTACAAGGGTATTGACTGCAGCTCATTGTTGGAATGATGGAAGATTTGAAGCTTGGCGCTTCACTGTTGTACTTGGATCAGCATTTCTATATCATGGTGGAATGAGAATGTTTGCCCAAGCTATTGCACCACATCCAAACTACAATTCACGAACTCTAGCCAATGATATTGCACTGCTATATCTTCCCCAACCAGTACAATTCTCACATGCGATTCAACCGATTTCTCTTCCATCTGGTCATCTTTTAAATACGGACTTTACTGGCACATGGATGCAAGCATCAGGTTATGGGAGATATTCGGATTTGACGAACCCAACCGTGAATACGATGGTACGAAACATATTTCTCCAAGTAATACCCTTGCAAGTCTGTGAAGCTGTGTATTCTAGCGACTTTGTTCGAGATTCTAATGTATGCACAAATGGCTATGGCGGGGTCGGCATTTGTCAAGGAGACTCTGGCGGACCGCTCACTTTAAATATTCAAGGAGTCGACGTTCTTATCGGTGTTAGTTCTTTTGTAGCTCAAGATGGATGTGAGCTTGGTTTTCCGTCAGCTTTCGCGAGAGTGGCATCTTATATACATTGGATAAAAATGCAATTATAACACCTTGCATTATATGTTATTTTATGAAAGTGATAAATTTAACTTTTTGCATTTTTAATGGTACCTGTTTTATTTATATTTTTATGTGATAAACAGCCAATAAGTACACACTATCCTGATGGTATATAAAATATAAATATAGCTGTGGTCACTGTCTGGTGTTAAGCCTTCTGTGCAAGTCTACCGGCTACCCTACCCTTCAGAATGGAACATTGTCATTCATCATCATCATCATCATCATCAGCCGAAGGACGTCCACTGCTGGACACAGGCCTCCCCGAAAGAGCGCTACAAGTCACAGTCACCAGCCGCTTGTGTCCAGTGACTCCCCGCGACTTTTACCAGATCATCAGTCCACCGGGTGGGAGGTCGTTTCTTCCCCAGCGGTTATCAATTCTACGAGCAATGCGGCTTGCCCATTGCCATTTCAACTTGGTGACTCTCTTACATGTTATCATTATGACGGCAGAATTAGGTGAGAGTGGATCGAAATCAAGGTTGCTGTAAAGCATTCTACCATCAGTGTTCCAGTTGATAATAACCTATTTAAGCCTAGCTCTCAAGTAAATACGCGAAATTCCCAGACTATAGTTAACCATATTACAATTTCAACGTTTCCTGATTAAAAACATTCCAATTAGCCAATGGGAATAAAGGCGAATTTACTGAACTTATTAAACGATGTTTCAACCAATTTACCTTGGCTTTTGTCACAAGCGAGCTGTAGCGCTGATTGGTACTTTGTAAAGCTCGAGCTTTTGACAAGTGATTTCCGCGCCCGACTCACCTTCACACTAAATGTTACTAAATTGGCGAATTTTTAGTCTTCTTCACGTTCAAGAAATGAACTGATTTTGATGAAAATAAGCTCAACCTCTGGTTGCCTGCAAAGAAAGTCGCGTGCGGCAGCTAATTGTGATTTTTTTAACGTTTGGAAAATCGTTAAGGACACCTGTCGCTATCGAAAGATAAGCAGATTATGTTAGAGTTCACGAACTACAAAGGAACTGAAAGAATTTCTATCAGGCAAAATTAAGGACAACCACCGCAAGATTTCCAGAAAATAGCCAATAGTAATGTTTCCAGTAAAGGTACATAAAGGTTTTAATTGTAACAGTGTTGAGGTAAGGAAGAGGGCTTCCTTTCGTACACACTCGTGTGAAGATTCGGAAATTGTCTTCTTATCTATAACATTGCTTGCGTAACAGTATGAAAGTTAATAAAATCAGTTCTTAACCATCACACTGGTATGACAGGGTAGTGGGAAGGTGAGTCGGAGGCGGTGATTTCAGTACATTTTACGCGTGTAGTTGTTATACTTTCAATAAGTTTTAAGATCTTCTTGAACTTAATTTCATTATGGTTACCAGTGACTTCGTCAGGTTAATAACTATCTAATTTCAAACAAGCTTACATCACCCTTTCAAGTGCGTTAAGGGCTAATTATTTAATAAAGTAGACTTCGTTTGAGGTAAGTTCTTTAACTATATGTTTATCAAATTTCATCAAAATCGATACAGCGAAAGCGTAACAGACATACAGTCTTCTGCATTTAGTGTGAATAACTGATTTAAAAAAGTGTCTTCAAGGCCATATCCCCGCAGAAGTAGGCAGAGGCACAACCAGGGCACCCACGACTAGCCAAAGACACTAAATGATACCAATAATCTCTGGTGATACTAAGTATTAATTAAAAATAGAAAATAAAAGAATATTGCACATAAAGGAAGTGAAGTCCTTATTTTTTAAATGTGTTTATTTTTTTAAATTTAGAGATGCTGTCAACACAACATTTTTATACCATATAAAAGAATTTTGTGTTCGTATTTATAACTTAAGAACGGCTGAACCGATATTCTTGAAAATCGATGAGGAGGTGGCTTAGAACAAGGAACGGGATATTGGATACCTTTAATCCAAATAAACTAGGAAAAATAACATTTTAATTTTCCCATACAAACAGAACGGGTGGATCAAAGCCATAACAGCTGTCATTTTGTTAAGCGGCTAATAGACTGGTTTAAAAATTTAGTACCCACAGAGTTTTCATCTGGATTTTGTCACTTTCTTTATATCTCTACAAATTGTTCCGGCGAACTTCGTTTCGACTGTTCAGTTTGTATAGGAAAAATTATGCTATTTCTCCTAGTTACCTTGCTGTTGAAGGGGATAAAATGTACCCTATGTCCTTTTCCTGGTTTTGTGGCCTTTTTCTTACCTCCTCGTCAATTTTTAGCCAAATCGGTTAAGCCGTTCATGAATTATAAATAGTGTCACTAAAAGGACTTTCTTTTATTTAGAGATAACATTTTTGTTTAGAAACAAGACTGCCAAAACTTAAAGAAGGATTGTGATGTTGTGATTTAAAAAATCGATAGATCTCATGCTTATAAATGTATGTATGCAGATTTAACTATGCCTATACTATACACCATTTTTAATTATTAAGCTGGTTATAAATAAAATAAATAAAAATAATTCGAAAAATAAATGTGTGTTTTTGGACGAATAAACTTAACAACAATAATGTAGGAAGCAGCTTAAATCTTTTGGCATTTAGGGAGCTATGGGCTATATCCAGCATACCGGCATTTGCCTGAAAAAGCTTTAAATATGATACGCAAAAATACAAAATTTCTTTACAATTAGGTCACTAGGAAGTTGGTTCAGGAAATTCACTAATGGATGAAGCAAATTCTATTACAGCTTTTAGGAGTGACATTTTTGTGATCACGTTTTAACCATTAAATATGGGCTTAAAAATGTTAAAAATAAACGAGATTGTAGACGTATATCTACTACCTTATGGAACTTCCGGTTAAAGGCAATTATTCGGGTCCGTGGGGAAAGGAAATGTAGCAGGTCCTCTCCCGGATTGTAGTAAATTGTAATAGTAGGTACATATCAAAGCACTGGCTTTACAAGGTATAGGTATCTAGAGGTGCTTTTAAGATTGAGGTTTTTAAACTATTAATAAATGTTCTAGTCGGTACAAAAGTTGATGCAGAATTTTTATATACCTAAACTAAATAATACTAAATACAATAATAAATAACAATACTCAATTGCCAAATATTTCCTGGCATTTTTTTTGCATGCGATAAATCAGTAAGATTTTATAGTAATAAACTATTCTAAAATGAATTACTCAAAAAACAGTAAGCTTGAAATAACAAAGTATCTTCACACCAATATCCCCGAAGAGGTAAGAAGAGGCACAACCAGGGCACAATAAAGTCTAAATCCCACAATGTGCTAGGTGGCAAGCCTATCGTTAACCGGCACATGTCCAAACCCGAGCAACATTTTTTGTTATTCGAAAATTGAAAAAAAAATTATAGCCCGACCAAGAAATCGAACCTAAGACTGACTTTTATATTAAACCTGGCGCCTCTGTGATCTACAGGTGCGCCAGGTTTAAGATAAAAGTAAAATTAACCTTTTACCTTGGGTTTTTTTTTAAGAAATTAGAAAGAATATTTATTTATTTTATTTGATTCAAATATTTACCCCGTGTTGTTCTGGATCGGCTATGTAAATAGACCTTTAAGTTTGAGTTGAGCAAATCAACAATGGGGCTTTACCAACAAGACCATTGGTGATAGAAGGCCGTGATGCAACTGGCCTGAGTTGGATCCACCGTCTTACCTATTCCTGCCACCATAATAACAGTTTCATGTTCTGGTTCGGAGGATATGGTAGCCGAGAGACTTGCACAATTGGCGTTACAGCACAACCATAAGATAGCAACGCACCTGCAACATCTATGGTGTCTATAAACCACGGTTATCTCTTACCTTCAGGAGGGCGTTGTGCTTGTTTGCTGTCTTATCAGATAAAAAATATATACACTATAGGTCGAATAAGTTTTTTTATGATTTCCTGATGGTAAGAAATTTACGAAACCTAGAGACAAGGTGGTAACGGTGCGTTTAGCGTTATCAGGCTGTTATCAGCCGGGATGTTTTTTTTTAATGGCTGCCAATTTCTGGCGGATTTCTAGCTCTCTGTTTCATAACTTGATCATATTTGGTTGTATTCATTCGCCTTTTAAACCGTCATGGAAAAAGGAAGTTATACTTATATTTAAATCGATTTCGCCGTCTTTTTTAGCATATTTAAAAAAACCTGTATTCTTTCAAAGATCGTACTTACAAGGTGGTCTTAATTCCACCATTGAATCCGAGGATGTAATTTTTTTTTTGTCTTTTTAACATTGAATTCGATGTCAGTTTTTTTATGTTTTACAGCGCTTACATTACATCGAATATTGTGGTCACTCAAAATTATAGCTCCTGAAGTTCAAACATCGTAAAAAAGCTGTAAGACTCCAATAAACACCATAGTACTTGAAAAGACATAGCAGAAAAACATTTGAATGAGATGAAGCCAATTTTATAGCTGCGTCAACAATATAAAAAAGATTTACAAGATGTCAATAAAAACTATATTGGCACTAACTTCGACGTAAATTAAGTTTCTCTTAATGTTTGTGCATTATGTGTATGTGTGTGTTGAGTATGTAATATATTATTTTCAAACTACAACCATTGGTGATTTACCTTACTATATTTATCGCCTCTATGGTCGAGCGGTCTGATGTTGGACTTGTCATCATGAGGCCCCGGGCGGGGTCACAAAGTGTGTACCTACATTAAATAAATACATTGCACTATTGAACGAGCAAGTGTAATGAGAGTCTTAGCGTTTGTATATTTGTTCGATGATCATTTGAATAGTTTTAGGTAATGTCTATAAGTGATGATTCTCTCTAGACTCTTACGATCTGGAGATAAGCCTGCTTGTTCGATGCCTTATAACAAAAAAAGTGGAAATCGAAAATATTAGTAATTGTAAGCTAAACCAGAAAAGTACCTACTCCCCAAACATTGTTTTCTTTGACAACATGTACTTTTCCTATTATTCACCGTCCAAGTTTTTACTTTTAGCGGTGCGCTGCAAAGTACTCATGCTTTCAATAAAGATTTGTAGTATCTTGTTCAGAAAAGTTTTAAGTAATATTCTAATCCATCTCCAGATCCTCAAAAACATCATCCCAGAATCGACTTCCCGACAAGGCATTTGAACTTCGGGGAAACACTACGCGTCAACTGCACCACAGCGCCCGCTCTACCTGCTCCTCACATCACCTGGTTTATAAATGGAGTCAAGGTATATTCTCCGTATTTTTATCTATC
>NJDC01011198.1:30945-42290 GCA_002245475.1 Calephelis virginiensis | reverse complement strand
ATATCAATTTAATGATCAGATTTTATTCTGCTTGGTGTACCAAATTTATACACTTGTTAAGTACTATTTTACTTAACCAATATAAATTTAATGATCAGATTTTAATCTGCTTAGTGTAGGTTGTTTTTTATATACCTAACGAGTACGGTCGTTACCAATTTAATGGTCAGCGATTTACTAAACCGCTGCTATTTGCTTTTAGCTCGATAACGAAAATCGATAGACATAACAAATATCAAAAATCGAAATAACTAATATTTTACCAATCAACCATAAACAATATATAGTTCTTCAATTTTTACTATTAAAATGATGCTTATCAATAAAAATTGAGCTTGCACGAGTCGACAGGTAGTTAATATACATAAACCAAAATAGTATACGTAAACCAAAGCGATGATTAAAAATTTTGAGATTGTAACAGTTGTTGTTGCCTTATAAATATAAATACAATGGTTAGAAACCGAAGTAACAAAATGTCGATAAGTAACTACGACGTAAAATTTAAATAATTGTTAAGTAGCAGTCCTAGCGGGTACTTCGAGATTTTTTTTCTTTTCTTTTGATGAACTTTGATTTTTGATCATTTCTTTTGATCACCTAGCCACCTTTCCGTTTTTTTTCCATGTAACATTATTATCATGTACTTACTCACTTTTGTCCTCGTCGCCACATACAATACTGCTATGGGATAATTATTACGGCTCACCAACACTCACAACACGCACTAAATCGCAATACACAGCTTGTCGCTCGACTGCCGCTACACGCAATGTTGCCACCTCTAATTTTTTTAGCTCCAGATCGAAAGCAAAATGTCCCCAGATTTGAGAAATTTGAATATAAAAAAACCACCAGATTCCACCAGATATTTTTTTTTAATTTTTAGCATTGGTACTTGCGTTACTCAAGTTTCTGTTTGTATTAAATTACATGAATATTAAAAATCGAGCCTAAATTATTCAAAATGAATGTAAAAGAAGAAATATAGTGATGTAAGAGTCTCAGGTAACGATGTGGCGTCCTTATTCAAGCTCAATTAGTGAGATTTACGTGATACACTTATTTCTACACGAATACTTGTGTACTTTGAACAAAACTGTACAGTGCAAAATGCCCCTGAATTTGAATAATTTTACTCAATACTTACACGAAATTTAATAACGACCAGCGACCATTTTTTTTATTTTCGTCAAAGAAGCCATAAAATATGCTTAATGGTTTTGTTTTCATGAGCTTGTTTACCGTTTTTATATAAATAGCCAGATCAAACTAAAATAACAATAATATACTTATCGTAATGCAGTAGCAAATAACTGAAAAATAAGTAATTCATCAAAACTAAACTTCAAACGGCAAATTAAAATCAACTACTTATTGGAACAATATTTATTTTTCACACATCACATATACCAATCTCGGCTTATATACTTATCGATTAAACTAACTAATAATCCCTTTAAAGCATTCGGGAATATCAATCTACCTCTGTTATTAGAGGTATTATTATATTTAATTATTAGCTAAAGTAGTGAAAATACTTTATTATTGTTTTTATAACATTGTAGGTAGGTGATGTAATTATTATTTTTCATTTTCCAAAATATTTTTTCAAATGACACTAACATGTAAAGTTTTTAAAATATGTTATTCAAATCTGGTGACATAATTTCGATGTAAAGTTAATATTTTTGAAATTTATGTACAGCATCTTTATGTCTTTACATATTGACATTTGTGCATAACGGTGAAAATCTAGAACGAAATGTAGTTTCCCTTCCAAATATATGTTGACGGATTCCGTTTTAAAAAAAAACACTAAAAACCACCAGAAAAAATAAAAGCGCTAAATAGTAAAAAAGTACCACTAGTAACCTTGAAAAAGCGCTAGTTCTGGTGGAAAATCCTCCAAGGTGGCAACACTGCGTAAGCGCATGAGACAACCAATACTTTTGCCAATTACACTACAACATCAATTAGCTTATAGAAACAATGTATTGAATTGAACGCCTCTTAGCACAACATAGTTACCACTCTAACGACAAAGACCTGCCGTCCAGCAATTTAGTGTTTCGTTACGAGGTCGTTTAAAAACAGTAAGTCAATTTGTTTTTAATTTATTTTAGTTGTATATTATTTTAGGTACAGAACTAAAACACGAATTAGGTTTAAAAACAAAAGAAATGTTACTGTGGTATAAAAGTTAGCAATAACTAATTTTTTTTATGATATTGGAAGGCAAACAAGCAGACGGATTTCCTGATGGTAAGAAAATTAAATATTTAAATTAACAAAAAAATTAAGCATATTTAAAACAATGTAAGTTCGTTTAAATAAATCTAATTAGATGTTTTCTATTAAGTTACTATCACAAACTAGAACGTGCCCTGTTCTAGTCTAAATATTGAACCCTATCGGTGACGGAATCATTTAACAAACACAAATAATGAAAAACAACTGGTCGTTTATTCCGTTTGCAAAGTTAGAGGAACTGGGTCACGACTCAGGATCGTTCGTGCCATTAGATAGGTAATTTATACTATGACAATTTATAAAAGGATATTCTTGCAACGACAGTAAAATAAATTGTCGGTAAGATATGCAAGATCATTATTTTATGAGGGGGAAAGAAAATAGGTAAACAGCGTTAATGGCCTACGTTTCGCCTTAATGGCTTACGTTTATTTTTTGATATACTATATCTATGTACATTTAAAATGAATCCCCGTTTCGCGTGGTCATAGCATCACGCCTGAACGGATTCACGAATTTCACTATTTTTTTTGTTATGGTATCCAGCAGGTACTTTTAGACTACAAAGGTCGTATAGCTCTGTACAAATCATAGTACAGGTTTTTATGAAGAAAACAACCTGAAAAATTGCAGGGAAATTGTGAAAACAATAGTTTAAAATGTTACTATAAGGAACTGCTAATATCAAGCAATACGAAGTTAGCTGGGTCGAGTAGTTTATTAAAAATTAGGCTTCAATCTATTATGAGCTCGGTGTAGATCGACCTACATTCGGATCTTAGACCAAATATATACATAAAGATATAATGAAACAGTGCAAAATAATGAATGGATAAAAGAGAAAAATATTTTATTAACAAACATTAATGCATAGTCAAACTTACAAACTACCCCAATTAGTAATATAGCTACACAAGAGCGTCGCCAGCAAATGGCCTAGATGGGGGCAAGTTGATACGGAGATTGAGAAAAACATACATTGTAGGTTCAATCGGGAGCCTCGTGCCCTCGACTTTTTTAATTGCCTTGCATTTCGCTCTAAAAAGTAGCAAACTAGTAGAAAAAGTCCTAGAATAATCGATCAAGTCAAGCTAAAGACATAAGACTCTTTGCTTTATCATTTTTTTTAGAATCCTTAGGGGAGGGCAGCTGCCCCTCTTGCCCCCCCCTTGGCGACACCCTTGTAGCTACAACATTTTATCTTTAAATTGAAAATACGGGAATATTTTCCTGCTATTTTATAATTTTAGTGAAATGTGACTTGGATTTTGAGATAACACGTTTCAACGTATTTTTATTTTAGCACTTGCCCTGTGCTTGGGTTAAATTTCTATAAATTTTAAAGACCCGCGTTAACGGGTAAGAAAGGAATTAAAAATTTCGCCACGGGACTTGAATCCTCAGTAGCTCAATTGGTTAGAGCATTCGTCGGCTTGAGACGAAAGGTTACAGGTTCAAATCCTGTGTGGGGCGAAATTTTTTCTTTCTTTAAAATTTATAGTAACACATTTCAAGTATAAAAAACGACCAAATTTGATCCAATTTTCCCATGATAAGGATTTCTTCCAAACTTAAGCCCATTGTATTAAAAGTAATTGACTTTTTTCGCTGATACCTTACAAATAAATACCAGCTTGTCACCATAAGCGACACCTTAAAAAAACACCTCTATTTCGCAGTTCACAAGGTAGTGTCCGCCGCCCATTTCCCCGAAGAGGTAGGCAGAGGCACAACCAGGGCACCCACGAATAGCCGAAGACACTTAAGTCCCACAAAGTGATAGGTGGCAAGCCTGTCGCTAACTGGGCATATATCCAATCCTGAGCAACTTTTTTTTTTATTAGAAAATTAGAAAAAAACAATTTTTCTTTTTGTTGCCCGACCTGGGAATCGAATCCGGGACCTCATGAAGTCAAGTCCAACACTTGGACCGCTAGACCACCGAGGCGACCTAAGAAAAACCATTACACCGTGACATCTGACTAGGTGGTAGTGTTTCGCAATGACTCGCCCCTATTGGTAGGTACCACCGCCTTCTCTATTCCTGCCGCCATAACGTCATTGCTTGCCGTTGACGTATTCCGGTTTGGAGGGTAAGGTAGCTGATAAACTTACTTTAGCTCGAGGCCTGACATCCCGGCCTAAGGTTGGCAACGCACCATTACCATCTTTGGTGTCTCTAGGCGGCTGGAGTTTCTTACCATCATGAAATCCGTCTGCTTATTTGCCTTCCAACATCATAAAAATAAACAAAAAAAATAGTGTCAAAAAAGCTATACAGTATATTATTATATAAACAAATTTTGCTACCTATTTACTAATTATTATTTACTATAATTAGTAAATAATTACCTATTTACTAATTTCATGTACCTCGCCGGTTGAGGGGCTAACGTACATGTCTAATTTCACCATACATTCAAAAGACTCGTATTTCATTACGGACTGCGACAGGCATTATGTTCTTTATAAAGATCCAATGATAATGTTTGCAAGGGCAGTAGTTTAAACGTGTAAGGCAATATCTGTATAAAAACATAACATATTTATCTGGAACATCTTTAGCGTTAACAGACACAGCTATCTACTATCTTAAAATATGATTGTATTAGTATAGAAGATAAATATTACAGATGGATGAGCTGGCCGCCCATTCACACAAGTATCGAGTTTCCATGACCGAAAAAGGTGGTCGGAGAGGTCTCCAACGTCCTTTTGAACACGAAAGTGAGCTGAATACAATAACACCTATTCTTGCCCTATCTCATGTATCACACGTCGCCACCAGGCCTCCTGGCTGCAGCCTAAAAGAGCAAGTAAGTTAGTAGCTCTAGCCGATAGATCAGCAGAGATACCGCTTGCATACCAATTTCATTTGCTTTAAGCTAGCGCGCAAATTTGTAACACTTTACAGCTTTCCACATGCCTTAAGTACGCATGTCTAGGCTATTACCATAAAATATAATTTCCAAAAAATCATCGCCTCACAGTGGCTATTCAATATTTCATTTCTACATTTTTACTTTTCTTTCCTAGGTTCTGCTATTTGGAGCCGTTTTTATTTTCTATTTTTTTAAATGCAGCTATGAATGGTAGTGATAGCTGTCTACATTTTGTGGTACAGACAACAGTAGAAACTTCAAGCTTTAAATTTCGAATATATATTTAACTCATCGACCATACATCATTTAACTGCTAGTCTTTTAACTTTCGAATCGTATTGCAAAACATTCTTAATGTGACAAACCAAAAATTTGATCCCTAAAAAAATACTAGCTTTAAAGAAATATTCGATGACAAAAGTAAGTTGGAAATACGATACTCGATTTGTGTGATTATTATTGGCGCCAACCTAGCTCAAATCATCATATTTTGTCTCTTCTTATCACATTTTCTTGAAAACAACGACATATTCACTGCATTGAAATAGAGGTTTATATTCATGGCTATTGCCATTGCCATATAGATTCAATTTCAATATTTCAATTTCTAAACTTTGTTATTTTTTATCTTTTAGAATGATTATCTTAGCATTTTAGCAACTAATTTATTTTGTTAATATTGCACTTGACAAAATATTATTAATTAAAATGGTACTTTTATTGCAATTTATTAAGAAGCTTTATTTCTATTCTATCTAAAAAAATCTTTTTGAATTTTCTATTGGTCGCTATTGTGATTTTGATTAACTTTTAAGAATTCTCTTCTTCATTACTTATTTGAATGTAATATGAAAAACTATTCATTTTCATATGTTGATGTGGAATAAAACCAATAAATGTTTTTGATTGTGCTATTTTTTCTGTGTTTACCAGAAAAATGTAACTAGAAATCACTACATTAGGCGATGAATATGACTGATGACAAAAAATGTCACTATGTTATGGTATACGATTAATCAAACACAGATAACATTGACTAAGGTATTATCAATGTTGGTAATTATTTCGTTGTATAATGTTAGTGGGTGATATAATGATTGTGGTGTTACAAATTTATTTTTTGTATATCTTTATGAGAAGTCAGCGAAAAAGCATACAGCTTTCCTGATGGTAAGAAATGACCGTAGCCATAGATACCACAAATGTTACAGGTGCGTCGCTGTTTAGAGGCCGGGATGTCAGGCCTGTTAAGGTAAATCTACCGGATACCATATCCTCCTAGCCAGTTTGGCACTCATTATGGCGGCAGGAATAGGTAAGGCGGTGGATCCTTACCCGGGCAAATTCTGCACAGTACTCTACCAAAAGTGATTACTAAAGAGTATAAGTGATTACCTATTTAAACCAGTGCTTACCTATTAAGAGCTGCTTAGCAGATCCGGATTTTCACGGAAAAAATCAGAAAATATATCAGTATTTATGTAAATATTTATGTTATTGGATAGCTTTACCAACAATTCGTTTAATATGTCTAGACACATATATTGTGCAACAAGCTACGAGTACATTATATTATTTAGTTATTTTATTGTATGTGCTTGAATGTAACAGTGTGCGTATGTATATTTAATAAATGTTCGTATTATTTTAAACCTTTATAATTAAATTAAATTAATGTTATTATTTACTTGGCCGCCTCGTTGGTCGAGGGCTAGTGTAATGAACATTTAGATGTCTGTTTCCGGGTCTGGGTGTTTATTAAATTTAGTTTGGTATCTATTAAAGAATTTCTATTTATTAAATCGTTGACTAAGATCCATAAAACAAGCATATAATTTGCTTAATTTGGGATTAGATTCAAATTTTGTAACTTGTCCAGGAATATTTATTATTTATTGTTACAATTTTTTATGTTTCCTAATGTTCCAAAAATAAACGCCATCTAAGTTTCCACGAGCCCATCTTTAATACTTTCTAGACTTTCTAGTAAGTATATACGTATGAGACAATCATGAACGTTACACTTCACATTGAAGGAAACCACCGAGTCCCTTAAGTTTTCACAGCCAATAGCAGTCTCATTAGCGTGAAGGGTCTTTATTTTTTTTCTCAAAGCTACCTTTCACCAAAATTTGTACCTAAGACTTTTTGAAAAGGTCAAGACTTTAAATATTACGTTTCTGTTTAATAATTAATGATTAAGTCGTTGATAAATAAAAATTTTAAACTATTTTAAGTATTACTTAAAAACCACAAGTCAAATCTTGATAAAAAAAACTATCAAACTTATAAAAAAAATACGTAAATAGAAAGTCTACTTTGTACATGGATGTGGTATAAAAAAGTATCTTCACGCACATATCGCCGAAGGGGTAGGCAGAGGCACAACCAGGTCACCCACGACTAGCTAAAGACACTAACTCTCATAATGTGATAGGTGGCAAGCATATCGCCGACTGGGCACATATCCAATCCCGGGCAACGTTATTTTTATTAGAAAATTGAAAATATACATTTTCTAAGTTTTTTGTTACCCGATCGGGGGATCGAACGCGGAACTTTAAGAAGTCAATGCCGCCGCCGGACCGTTAGGCCACAGAGGCGATATAAAAGAAATAAATTAATATTAAGCATCCTGTCTAATTTAACTTATTAAAATCCAGAAACTTTCAGGGTGACCTAAATAAAAACCTTTTTGTATCACCACCTTATGGCTCTATGTTTCTATAGCATGTAAGAACAAAAAAAAATAATTAGTTCTAATAAACTCAAAACTTATGTAAATGCAACTTACCATAATAAAAAAAATGTAACAGTATTACGACAAATACGTTAATTTTAAAGTTTGGATATAATTATTTCAAGCTAAGCATTTTTTTCGCAAAAACTTATGCACAGAAATAAATAAACGTCCTTGGACTTATGACACAAATTGGATCAAACCCAAATGTAAACAAATTATAAGCCTGTGTTATGGGTGCTATGTAACTTCATATAAATATACCAGAATTAATTTAATAAACACCTAGACCCAGGAATGCAGAGTACAGACAGCTAAATGTCTACCCCCGTCGAAATTATAACCTGAGCCTAACGGTTAGTCGGTGGTATTAGGTGTATACGCTAACCCCTTGACCAACGTGGCAGTAGAAAAAAGAAAGAGAGAGTTAATTATTTTAACACGATGGAGAAAGCGGAATAGAATTTTATCAGCTGCAACAGTCATCATAATAACAAATGTTTGGAAGAAAAAGAGTATAGTGCTATACAGAAGCTCTTCCGGATTGGTACTAAGTATTAACTTATCTATTCCTACCGTCATAGCATCATTGCTCACCATTGTCGTATTTTGTTAAGAAGGTTGGAACTATCCCACCCAAGGTAGACTTGCACACAATATGGTCATAGGGTGTTTATAGGCAAAGGTTCCTTATCATCTGACGAACTATCTGTTTGTTCATTATCTTATAACTTGAAAAAAGAGCTCCAATTTTTTATTTTAAGTTTTACTGTGACTTTTTTCTAATAACCATTTATTCTCAAACTTTTCAGGTAGAAGAAATGACCCCACACGAAATGAATAAAATAGAAAATATAAGCCGTCACCGGACTCGGCGACCAATCAGAGGGAAGGACTTGTATGTGACTGTATCAGAACTACAGTTGGTAGCCACAGGTCGACTGGAAGTCACGTGTGTTAGCACCATCCCAGAATTCAGGAGCATCGAAGATAAGTTTGCTGATGTTAGAAATGAAACAGTTATCGGTAAGATTTTTGGTATTTAGAATGTTACGACCCAACAAATAATTAAGCGTACCTAGTAAAACTGCAAAAACCGACACCAACTAATAAAATTTTATATCATGTACCCACGTCGCGATTTGTTAAGGCTTCGGCAAAACCTACGCGACTAAAGCGAAATCGAAGCGGGAGCAATTACTGCGCGGATGAAAATTAATGAATGCTGAAACCTACGCCTTTGCGGCGCGGGAACAAAGCGCGCGGGACCAACGCGGGTCGTATCTAATGGTCAGACGTAACATAATAAAAGTAATATATATATGTGATGTCAAGTGGTCAGCTTGTTGGGCAAGTGGAAAGTGTGCTCCCAGCACCACTAATTCAAGTGATCATCCTCGAGATTTGTGTCTGATTACCGACAGGAACATACTGTGTGATATATGTTGTAAAATTTATTACAGCACGTTATTTTATAAATACTTCTTTGTATTAGTATCGTTGCTTAATACCCTTGCCAGACCCATATAATATGGATAATTTTGTGGAAGTTTTAGTTGGTGTATTTTGTTCAGAAACATTTTTTATTTATTTTTAAAACATGTTAGAGACGTGTGAATATAACGACAATTTATTAAAAATGAGATTCGCGGTTTCGCGTCGTAGTCGCATAAGTGTGCACGCCAGTTTCGCGTTATAATCGCTCTTGCTTCGCGTCCTGTGTCCCGCCCGCCTGACGCTCAGGTTTGGTCGAAACTTAATATTTTTTTGAAAGATAGCTAATGATTTTAGGTATCAAAGTTTTTAACGTCGCCAACATGGACAAATATTTATGCATTACTTACTCAAAAGTCATCAGTCGAATCATGGTAAAATTAATATGGGACCACATCGGAATCATGACCTATCTTCCTAAAAAAAGGAGAGAAGAAGAAAGATCTCATAAAGGAAAATACCAATTATTGACCAATTAATTGCGTGCCAAACATACAAAAAATAAAAAAAACAAACAAACAAGGTCTTCTAATAAAAGAAGCGTAGTATTATAAGCGAAACAAACATACAAAAAATACAAAAACACAGTTGAATTGAAACCCTCCTCTTTTTTGAGTCGGTTAAAAAGAAAACTCGATTACTACTACCAGAGGAGCCCAAGAGAATATTTCCGAAGTTACACACCCACGTCAGATTTTTTTATGGAATTTGATAACGAACAAGCATACAACTATTTTGATAAAAAGATTCGAGAGACTCGTGACCGTCAAACACTATAGATGTCACACGTGCATCACCGTCCTGATGCCTTAGTTTAGGCCTTAGTGTGGAGTTAGGCCTATCGTGCAAATCCACCAGCTACGGCTATTCGACCTTCTGAACCAGAACTTCACACTATTATTATAGCGGTAGGAATATGTATCCACCGCCATACACCCTACCCGGGAAAACAGCAAATTTACTACCAATAATTTTGTTAGTAATGACCCATTTTACGTACCTATGTTCGCTTATATCTTTTGTAACAGCTTTTAACACACATTTTCAGCAAATAAATAAATTTCATTTTTCAAATATTAATTATTTGAAAAATGAAATTTATTTATGACTGACTGACTAGTTTATGACTATAAATATAAATAACTAGCTTTCCCGGCGAACTTCGTTCCACCCGTTCAGTTTGTATGGGAAAATTTTTTTTCCTAGTTTCCTCGCATTTTTTTTTACCCTTTTTCTTATCTTTTAAACCTTCCCTGGACTTGAACAAATAATTCAAAGCCAAAATTAGCCAAATCGGTTCAGCCGTTTTCAAGTTTTAGCGAGACTAACGAACAGCAATTGATTTTTATATATATAGATTGTCTTAAAATTAAAGTGTATGTAATTAAATCATATTATTTTTATTAATATTAAAATATTTGCACGCCAAAATATGGTAGAATATGTTGATATAAGTACTTAAATATTTTTCTAACATCTCATTTACACACATATTCTGCAAACAAATAAATTTTCTTTTCTTTCTTCTTCTTCTTTCTTTAAGTTTTGGCCTTCACGTTAGTATTTTGCCATTCGTCAAGTAGAAATTTGCATCAAATTTTATGTCAATTTTAATCAATTATAATTAGTCATCAGTCATAAGTCGTGAGTAAGTCATTTCAGGCTTTTGGGTAAAGCTGCGGCAACGAGGAAATACACGATACGCTAATTTCTTCATGATTATTTAATTTGTGCACTTTCACTGAACAAAATTGTACAAAATGCCTCCAAAATTGTCAAATTTCACTCAACGTCAACACGAAATTCAATAATTATGAAAAAACTTCGACCATCTTTTCTCTCGATGGCGCCAAAACTCCTCTTTTCTTTCTTTTCTATTCATAATGAGCTGCCAGGCATAGGCACAGATGATCTATATACCTCAGCGGTTCCGGACCAATATGAGGAATTGACAGATTCATTTGCATTTCGCTATT